>ML820948.1:124222-135750 GCA_009831015.1 Picea engelmannii
TCAATTCCTTGAAGATGGTACCTTAGATCAAGAGAGATGGACATTCCAATTAGTCCACGTGCTTCGTCATTCCTATTATCCCATTTGGATTTCTTATCATCATCAGTGGGAGATGTTTCCTTTCCCATGGTAATCCGATACAGTGATTTACTTCTTAATAAATCTTCCATATGGGATCTCCATTGGAAGTAGTTGTCGCTGGTAAGCATGACAGTATTTGTAGAAGCCATATTAAATATGTAGACAATGCAGATTTAAAAACTGAAACTAATGATCTAGATGGAAAGATCTCGAAAAGTTGTGCGGTTTTAAAAAAAAACGGCACTGAAAACGGACTTCCGATGTGAGAGTTATGCCCCTTTAAAAAAAGGCATAAACAGTAACCAAATAACCACATGATAGTGTAAGCTACTTTATGAAGTGACCCACTTTTATAAAGAAAAGTGGGGATCACTTTTACAATGAGGTTACCTTATAACAGAAAATTTGCATGCAAAATAACTCTAAAATAAAATATAAAGCTACTTATAGTGATTCACTTTTATACTTGAAGTGAAATGCACTTTACAATTTTTTAGCATGAACTTTTTCAAAAAAAGTAACAAAAGAGAGACTTGAACTCAAGACCTCTTACTTAATAAGGCAAGTTTAAACCAACTGGTCTAGCAAAACATATTGTAATGTTCAGAAGGAGGATTGGGGGTGTTGTTGTTGTTGTTTTTGTGGAAGACGGCCTTGGAGAGCATGCTCCAAAAAAACTCTTTTCACACAAGAAAAAAATTTTGCTTCTCGATGACAACAAGGGTTAGATCTTGGTTACCTTACCCGGAATATGCACCTTTTCCTAACTGTTTATGATTTTCCGAGATCGCACAATGCGCAGGGAAAAGAGCATACACATATCTAAAAGAGTAGCAGCCCGGAAAAAAAATACAAACCGAAATAAAATCAAAACTTTGCAAAAATTTAAAAATGCGTATTCAGACTTTATACCTCTGGATTCTGACTGTAATGGCCGTATCTTGGGAAAACGGAAACCTTTTCGAGTGAAAAGAAAAGTGTTCCTGAATGAAAAGAGTGCTCCGGACGCAATGGAACAGTCCTTTCAGCCCAGAAATGTATAAAATTCCAGAAAATGGAGATGAGGCAACTCGGCTTCACGATCTCGATCTAAAACAGGAGCGAGTCTTCAAACAGGCTCTGATACCATGTTCAACAACACAGGTATTCCAATAGAGGACGAACACCTTCAGTAACCGCTCACATAACCAGATCAAATATCAACACACTGATGTTTTCATGTGGTAAAACCCCTACGGGGAAACATCCACGGCCCCAGCCAACGCGGCCACTTGGAGCAGTTTATTAATGCAAATAAAAAGATTACATAGAGATTTTACAAGAGAGTTTCTCACAATCGATCATCGAAAAATGACCCTCCATGCTCTTTAAATAGAGATCATGGACCAATCGGGTGTTAAGCCACAGATCAATGGCCGTTAAGATCGAGGAGAGTATGAACCGTGGGATCACTCTATGTCGGGAACATATCGTGACCGTCGGATTTCCTAACTACAAATGCATACTAATGCATACTAAAGAAACACACTTTTACCTAACGACATATTAGACCAAGTAGATCTTAACTAACTCCTAAGTGTCTAAATATCCTAACAATTACCCTATAAAGGCACTAGTCTACTCACTATAGTGATTGATTGATCAAAACAACTCTCAAACCATCTTCCTTGAAACATTTACTAACTTCTACTAACCTTAAACTAGACTAATTCATCGACTAACTTGATGTTGTTGCAAAATATTTCTACAACCATCAAAAACAACAAATTTATCGCAAAAGTGACATTAAAACCGAATTAGACATTGCCAATTTTTCTTCTGACAAGTAGTTATCATTTTTCCAATTCAAAGTTATATTTCCTTGTCTTTTTCAAGCAAATTCAAGGCATAATTATTGTAGTTGTTACAAAATACTTACTTTTGTTGTAAATAATTACTTTGCTTCAATTTTATATCAGCTTACTTATTTTTTAAAGGTTCATGGTCTTATGAAGCACTGACATCATTTGGTACCTTTTTCTACTTGTTTTCTTGTTCTGGGTAGGTACACCTTATTTAACTTTATGCTTCATCTCTATAAGACAAAAAGAACCTTTGACTTGAACGACCTGTGAGATGAGGTGGGGGGAATTTCTTGTACCTTTTACCTTGGCCTTCTCAAACTCTCAGGTCACTGGGGACGTCTCCCCTGGGGTACTGTGACATACTCCTAAATAGAAAGGGGTTTCCTATTAAGGTGACAATGATAGGTCATTCCCTTTTATGCCAATATTTCATCCACCTGCCTTGGTCTTTGGGAAAGTACATATTGTTCGATAAAATTTTTGGCACTGATGTCGGGGAACATTGAGTCAATATTCCTCAATGACATTTTTTCAGTAATCCCTTATCGAAAGCCTTTAAAAATCTTATTTGGTGACTCCACTGAGGGTGATTCCCTCTTTTCCCTTTGATGATACCTAGAAGGATTATCCGGTGACTCCACTAATGACAAATCCAACCATGGTTTCTCTATGGGACCCACGTAATTTTAAACTTTTGGATATGAGTAAAATTCCAGGTTACCCTCGACAAATGCCTCCAAGGTATGAAAAATGGCTCCCTTGATTCACCAGTAATGATGGGGTTATATCCGAAGATCACATGGATAACTTTTGGGATTTCTTTCAACGCCACCCTATCAGTGATGATGCTAAAGATTTGGCGATGGAACTTTTCTCTAGCACTCTTCATGGAAATGCTGGGAAATGGTATGTCTGTCTCCCTGATGCCATCATTACATCTATGGACCAATTAAAAGAAACCTTTCTCAAAATATGGAATATTAAAATAGAAGATATCCACATGCTAATAAAAAGACTCGAATACATGAAACAAACTCAGAATGAGACTATCAAGGCGTTCCATACTAGGTTTGATAATTTGCTACACCAAATTCCTAGAAGCCATCATCCTGAAGACAAGTACCTCACTTACCTCTATACCAATGCACTCTTAGTGCATTTAGGGTTTATCCTCAGTAAAAAAGGGCCAAGATCAATCCAATATTCTTATTGTATGGCTATACAAATTGATGAAAATATCTCCTTGTTCAAGAGAGAACACCTTTTTACTCCAAAAACTAAGGTTGATGACCCCAAAGATACCCCAGATGCTCTTAGTTTGGAAAGATTAGTTTCCCTTGAAAAATTTGTTAGTAAATTCTAGGAAATAAGGGAACAAGTCATCGACCAACAAGAGGTTGAGGAGTAGGATCCAAATGAAGGTTTCCAATCCCATGAGGAAGAGAAAGAATTTACTCATGATTCTATCGAGGATGATGAAGACTTGGTTAAAGAGCGAGAGATTGAAGATATCAAACATGATGATGAAGTATTAATATTTTTTCCTCCCTATGATGAAGCCATCCAAGATCCTATTCCTCCTACACAGAAACAAGAGGATGAGGTTAGTCATTTTCCCTTCCAGGTTTTTGATGACACTTTGTTCTATGATTCAAAAGGTGAAGAAGTAAAGGAACCCTTGGAAGAGCCAGACCCTTCATTTTTTGATGAAGGAGAAAAGATGATTAAAGAGACAAATCTTGGGGATGATGTATTGGACCCTCTTCCATTTGACGAAGTCATACAAGCCATTGGTGCTTCTGCACAACAAGAAGTGAACACAAAAAGTTATTTCCGTTTCCAAGATTTTGATGATGCTTTATTTTATGATTTGGAAAGTGAAGAAGTATTAGAGGAGCCCTTGGATGCTTTAAATCCTTCATGTTATGACAAAGGTAGTGGCATGGTTTATAATATTGATGAGTTCATACATGTTGGGAGACGTAAGTGGGATGTGATTGTTTCATATGAGGATCTCATTTATGATATGGAAGGATATCTTCGAATGTTGCCTTTACAAAAGTCATATGATCTTCCTAATAATTTTGATGTTTGGAAACAAGATGATGATATAATTAAAAAAGTTTTCCAAGCACCCAAGGATGACCCAGTGAAATACTCTCTTGATGATTTTCAGTCATACCTTGAGTATTTTGATGAGTATTCATTTGATCACTTGGATTTATTCTATGAAGTAGATTATCAACCACTGTTGTGCTCATATCTTGGTAGATGTGATGACATTTCTTGCCCAAAGCAGGGTACTTGTGACAAGGTTCTCCAACCCCCTTTTATTACTTTAACTCACTATGTCACTAAGGGTGTCGTTGGGAAACATGTCCCTTTTCATGAATTTTCTCCAGGGCAGATCATACTTTTAGAATTCAAGAGTAGGTTGAATACCTTAAGAAGAAGTTTATTATCTCAGTATTTCAACCTTCCCTTGAGAAATTGTCAATCACCCTCTAGGTTATTACTAGTCCCTTCCCAAAACTCGAGATGTGAAGACATCCAAGGTACCCAACCTTCAGACTCTTTGAGTCGGTCTTTTGAGCCTTTGATTTTTCACGATCCCTTTCTAAGATGGATTTAGCACTTTCCTAGAAGTGTGAATTGGCATAATTTTATCCCTCCCTCTCGCTTCCATTAGCCAGAATTTATGATTTCCAATGATGTGAGACATATTCTAACTCATGTTATTTTTTTTCTTGACTTGTCATTGTTTTGGTTCATGATGAAGCACATAGGCATGTATTATGAGATATTTTTAGGATGGTTTCACTAGTTATTTGACTACACCTATCATTCAACCAATAGGTAAGTAGAGGTAGGTAGGAATTTTCATCCATTGTATATACCATCTGCATATCATGTTAGCATAGTTATAGTTTCATTTTTGTATTCCTTCATTATATATATATATATATATATATATATATATATATATATGCATGTTTATCTTCATTTTATACCATATATGAGCGAGGGGTGATATCACCACCCTAAGGATTACTGATGTATTTTGTTGAGATCTAGTAGATACAGGTCATACTAGATATGTTGAGGTTCTCATGCACTCTACGGTGAGAACATGTCCCCGATTTGGAGCCAGATGTTATCCCCTATCCTAGGGATAACTAAGGAGATCATGTCTTGAAGCCCACAGGTCCTAGACATGGAGTGCCAAGTGCTGAATGAATTGAGCATGGCCCCGAAGGGCCCCTCTTTTCTTCAGTGAATCCCATATATCAAAAACAACAATATCCATCCAACCAGCCAGGTCCTGAAGCAACAAAAAATCTTTCTCCATGAGGTAATGAGTCTGGGTATCATGGTATGTGTCACTCTGATTATTGAAGCACTTGAATATGTGGCACTGAATTATCCTTCATTTCATAACGTTTTCTTGGAAATTATGTTCTTTACATACCTAGAAGGGTGACATGATCCCTTAGTAAGTTGATATCCCTTTAGGATGGGTTTCCACTAGGTGGGTCTATCAAAGGTCATTGTTCATTCCCTCCATACTTACCACTTTCCATCTTTACTCCTCTCATTTTCCCCTACCTTTGTTTGGGTATTGGGTTTTCCACACTAGGAAGGGTTGTACCTTGATTTGTGGGAAGAAGGGGCTAAAGGTCTAGAGGGTAAAAGTAGCTGGAAAGAGTTAAAAGCCAAAATAAAACCTTTGAGATGATTCTCCCAAGGATTCTCGAGAAAGTAGTGAAATGCTTCTCAGTAAGAAAAGAGAACATTTAATATGATAAACACTCAAGGTATTAGTTGGTGGATGGTGTTGGTCCCCGGTTTTGACCATGCTCCTTGCCTATATTATATACTACAGACCTCCATTTATATGTCGGTACCACCCTTTTGACCTCATTTTGACATACTTAACATCTCCCTACCATTCAAAGGGGTCATCTAAGGTATCTTTGAATTTCAAGCTATTTTTATGCACTTTAATGCTTTAAATTGATAATAGGACTAATATCGCTTGGGTTAGGTACCACTGCTATTTTTGGAACAGGATGCCGGTACCAGGTACCAACTCGCACCCGTGGAGGTACCAATGGAGCCGTTCGAGATCTGTGCAGTATGGTATGCGTTATGGTTCGAGTGAGAGATACCCAGGCCAGCTGGAGTCATCACCACAGAGTGCTCGAAGACGCAATGATAAACCTGGACCGATTATTCTTCATCATTCACACTTCGTGACACTACGTGTCACAAAGATGTGAAATATGTTTTTACTTGATTCCATGACTATTCTCAGATCAAGGATCCATTTGTTTTATACATCTTTGTTTTTCGACTATTAGGAACAATAAGACTTCTATAAAAACCCGGGATCACTCCTGAGAACGGGTTACTACTGTTGTTGTTACTACGGTTGCTATTGCTATCGTTATTGTTGCTGGATTATGTGATGCCATGAACCTATGTTTTGAATACAGATTGMTGTGCGTTATGATATTCGACTGATATACGATTTGAAGCATTTTCTTTTGAGTTAATGGATCATCCAATGTTTGCATAGAATGTTTTAGTCGGCTCTGGTTGTTACTAACADCGTTGTGCCRTTTGGTTGGGCCCGCCAAACCRRTGCAAGCCRYTGTTTCCTTCTGYAATAGATTTAGTTTTATACTGTTATAGACTTAGTTCATTTTAATGCTTTAGAACTTGCATACGAAATAGCTTAACGCTCATAGATTTAGTTATTTTAGCATACTGGCATTTGTTTATCCGAATGGTATATAGGCAGCTCATAGCGTGACATCGATTTGGATGTTTCAGAGTCGTGTTGATTTATTCCTCACTTGAATCATTCCAGAGTACTGTTATCTTTGACGTTGCTGAGTGTTAAACGCATAACTGATGCCTGTAGGGTTTAGAATATGCATGTGGTTATTTAGTTTTCATTTTCAATTCGAACATAACTCAGAATTAGCATGCATTTTGATTTGTTAGACGTTAGTTACCTTGCCTGGTTAGAATAGTTAGATTATAGTTAGAACAAAAGGAGCTCCTGGTACCAGTAGTTAGCATAATACTCTGTTTTCCTGTAGACAGAATAGATTGATTTTTGCTGCCCAGAATGAGTGCATTTTCAATGATACTCTGTGTGTCTTAACTTAAACGGAAATCCTGATGGTAGATGATTGGACATAGAGGTAAAATAATCTTGTGGAACCACACTTTTGAATAAGAATAGCAGTACCAGCATTTGAGCACAAGACTGTTTTTCTGTTTATGACTTAATAGGAAATGCTCAGTTTCGAGTTAGTTATTAGAATTCAAGTTCTCAGAATAGGTGTGTGTTTTCTTCTTAGGATAGCATTCAGATAGAGACTAGACACTTTCCTGCACATACTGTGTATCAACTCGAAGTTTACCAACCCTGGTTTGACAATTTAGTGTTTCAGGTCACTTAAAAGCTTCAATTTAGCAGCCTGACAGATGGGAGGTCTCATCATGAGCCGACGTATTATGACCATGGGAATGTAGTGGTGTGAAACTACCATCTATCTGGTCACCAAACCGGGGTAGTGGCTCTTGGTGGCATAGCCAAGAGAAAGGGGGCCTCATCATGAGCCAACCTTCTCACCTCTATGAAATGCCTGTAGGTAATGTTGTCACCTCTGGGCACCAAGCCAGGACAATGTCCCTCAAATCTTCCCTTAAAGAATAAAATAAAAAAATAAAATGCATTGAATGGGCTAGGAAAGAATGACATCTATGACAAGGTGCAACACACCCTCTACAAAGGCACCCACATGTAAGACCTAAATTTCCCTATTATCACTGCACCCATGCCCATACACTAACCCCATGCCACCTCACACACACTTACATGACCTATATTGATTCTCACATGGGAAACACCCCAAACTTGAGGAAGATTAGTCCAATAGGACACCCTGAGACCTTCTCCAAACCTGACCTATTAAACTTCATAATGTCTTTGAGCATTTGTTTGGGTAAAGGGGGGTTTGATGCACATGTTTGGTTAATTTGATTATTATATGTTATTGACATTGCTATGATCCCTGTGACTTATAAACCCCTGGAGGGCGTACATGTTGTTGTTGTAGGACTTTGCCCAGTGGACAGGTACATATGGGGAAATGATTAGTTTGAACCTCCTTGAGGCTGAAAGCCCACAAATGGATGTTGTGACCCCGACCAAGGGTAGAGAGACAACATAGCCTTGCACTAGGAAGAAAGAAGGTCGTTGCACCACGAACAATCTGACAGACCTAGACCTAGGGGGATCTTGCCTTTCCATCCAGACATTCACCTTTGGGAGCCCATGATGTCACCTTTGTGACCCTAGATGTCATCCACAGTCAGAGTTTTCATTTATGAGGGAATTTGTGTGCTAGTTGGCACATGTGCCAGTATTCAACGCCTTTGGAGTCCAAAAATTTTGCATGTGGGGCCTAACGTTCTACCCTAGGGGCTCAACATCACCCTTGGAGATGATTTCAAGGGTTAATTGCTTTAATTTATGTAAAAACTATATGTTTGATGTAATTTTTCCAGGTCGGCCTTTTTATGACCTAATTCTAATTAAAGGTCATTGATAATGTATAAATAGAGAGAAAATACTCTCATTTTTTCATCATTACTCATCACACAAGTAGTGTGGTCTGAAATTTGCGCCCTTTTGGGGGGTTATTGGCTGGAATTCTAGGCACACTTTCTCTTGGAGGCTAATTTTTTCAACTTGGATCATTTCTTGGTGAATTACTTGGAATTCTAGGGTTTTATGGCTTGATTATTCTTGGTGAAGTAAGTAAATATGCAATTCTTCATTTTATTTGAATTTTTTATGGGAAATTTGCTTATTCATGTTAAAGATTATGAAATTGCTTGCTTGACAAACCCTAGGAGTAAAGGATTTAACTTGATAGTTCTTTACTCTTCATTTTGCTAAACTTTGCTAAGAATATTTTGACCTAGGTGAACTTCTAGATCCCTAAATACTAGCACTTTAGAAGTCATTATCTAGTCAATTGTTGCTTCAAGTATCTTTCAATAGTCTAAGGAAGGGATATTTTGCTAGAGCCTAAAATTATTTACACTCTAGCAAGTTTATCCTTATGGTTTGGATGTTTGAGGCCTTGAAGAGCCAACACCTCTTCCATCTGCTAGAAAAAACAGGACCGCGGAGCAATAAAATAAAACAAATGCGGAAAAAAAACACAGAAGATACATAATACAATAGAGACACAGATTTATGTGGTTCACCCAATGTGAGCTACGTCCACCAGAGAAATCGTCAGGTCCTTCCTTTATTATTATCCAGCAAATGAAGGGATACAACCTACAACAAAACCCCTTGTAACTTCTTCTTCTTTCTCTCACAGTCTCCTCTCTCAGAATACAATATTCGCCATAATGCATAGCCACAATACATTTCCCTTATAACAGAGGGTTTCCTTCTAGGGAAAAAAACACTAACATAATTTCTACCATTAGATCTATGACCTTATAATGAATGGTCCAGATTTACAATGAAATTACAATATACATTTACAAGGAAAAATTTCCTTCGGGGGCTTTGCCCCCGAACCCCCCAACCGGGGGGATAGTATCCCTGGACCCTGTAGAGGGAGTACCCCCACTCTACACTCCCCCGCATGGAAGAGTGTACATACTTCTGGGGTGCAAATTTTTCATGGGGTATAAACATGGCTAAAAGCAAGGACCTCTTAATCAAGAACATAGTCAAGCTCCACAACCAACAATCTCCCACTTGGAGACTGATCTCAACAACTCCACCACTGTTGAATATGTTGGACTCTAAACCTTCTTGGACCTGGCAAATTCCTCATCTTCATTTTCATTCTTGAAGACCAACTGAAACTGAGCAGGAACTCAGTTTCTCTTTGGTTACTCCCTTTGTTAACATGTCTGCAGGATTCTTGCTAGTGTGTATCTTTTCCAACTTAAAATGTCCATATTCTAAGGTGAATCGTATGAAGTGGTACCTCAACGGTATATGCTTAGTCTTTGAATGGAAGGATGAGTTCTTTGGAAGATGGATTTCACTCTCACTGTCACAGTACAACTTGCTATTCTCCTGCTTCTTTCCCAATTCCTCCATAAACCTTTGTAACCAAATCATCTCTTTACTAGCCTCTGTAGAAACAACATACTCTGCCTCTGTTGTTGAAAGTGCAACAACCTTTTGCAGTTTTGAAATCCAACTTACTGTTGTTCCACCTATAGTAAAAACATACCCTGTGGTACTCCTCCTACTGTCTTTATCACCTTTACTACCTCCCAATGTTCTTTACTTGGATTGCTCATATACCTGCTCACAACTCCCATTGCATGTGCAATATCTGGTCTTGTGCAAACCATTGGATACATCAAGATGTCAACTGCTGATGAATAAGGGACCCTGGACATGTATTCTATCTCCTCCTGTGTCTTGGGACACATTTCCTTAGTTAATTTGAAATGGCTGACCAAAAGTGTACTAACTGGTTTTGCATTCTACATTCTAAACCTCTCCAACACCTTCTCTGTGTACTCACCCGGAGACAATGTCAATTTGTGATTTTTTCTGTCTCTTGTTATTCGCATGCCAAGAATTTTCTTTGCAGCACCCAAATCCTTCATCGGAAATGAATTGGATAATTTCTTCTTGAGAATATTTATATCCTGCATATTAGACCCTGCAACAAGCATGTCATGTACATACATTAGCAAGATAATATAGCTTCCATTTTCTAGCCTTTTAAAATAAACACAGTGATCAGAATGACATCTATTATAACCCTATTCTGTCATAAACCTGTCAAACTTCAAATACCACTGCCTTGGAGCTTTCTTTAGGCCATACAAGCTCTTCTTCAACCTGCATACCAAATTCTCCTTCCCTTTAACCTCATACCCTTGTGGCTGCTGCATATAAATCTCTTCCTCCAAATCCCCGTGGAGAAAATATGTTTTTACATATAACTGTTCAAGATGCAAATATTCTACTGCCACAAGACTTAAAATAGTCCTAATTGAAGTCATTTTAACAACAGGAGAAAATAATTCATCAAAATCTATACCTTTCTTTTGTGCAAACCCCTTTACAACAAGTCTAGCCTTGTACCGCTTTTCGCCTCCATATTCTTCCTTCAACTTGTAAACCCATTTATTTTGCAATGCTCTTTTTCCCACAGGCAACTAAACCAAGTACCAAGTCTGGTTATTTGCCAAGGAATCCATTTCCTCTTTCATTCCTTGCTCCCACTTCTTTTTGGTGTCTACCTGCATTACCCCTTCATAACATTCTGGTTCACCAGAATCAGTCAACAATAAATAATACAATGAAGGAGAGTATCGTTCAGGGGGTATACTTAACATGGTAGATATTCTAACAACACTTGCAGGTGTTTGACGTACCTACTTCTCTTGTTGTTGTACATTTTGATTTTCAAGTTCCTTTGGAATTTCTTTTTCAGTGATCTCATCAAGCACTGTGTATTCTTGTTTTTCTTCTTCTTGTTTCTTTCCCTGCAACTGATCTTTGTACATGACCTTCTCATTGAATATGAC
>ML820948.1:145996-184959 GCA_009831015.1 Picea engelmannii
AAAACAGAGGTTGTAGCCTCATTATGAGTTGGTGCTCATATGTATGATAATGTAAAGAATGTAATTATTACTTATCATATAAAGAAAAAGAGGTTTTTACCCTGTATGGGTTTCCTCAGGAAATATCTGTCTCTGTGTTTCTCTTATGTGTGACTGATGCTGAATATGTCATTGTTGATTCCCCTGCATTATTATGATCATCATTTAGTGTCTCAGCAAAAATCTTAAAAGAAGCATAATTGTTTAAGCACGGTAACAACTGATTCACCCCCCCCCTCTCAGTTGACTAACAACCTTTCTATTTAAGGATGTAGAGTAACTGGATGAAGACATTGACAAAGGAAAAAAAATGTGATCAATATGAACTTACTATGATGTTATCTCATGCCTTGTCATTTGCTCGTTGATGTCCTTTTATGGATTTCCTCAATGGTTATGGGAACCGTGTCAACCGTCCTTTTCCCTTCATTGGTAATCTTGTCGACAACCCTTTTGAACCACTCCTCGATGTAGCTCCTCATGGGCGCCACATTGATTTCATGCCGGATTTTTATATTGAAGAGTTCACTTTCCAAGTCTCTTATATTGAAAATCTATGTACCATGTCTCATTTATAGATGACTTCTCGAGGAATAATTGGATATATTTCCTCAGGAATAAATATGAAGTCTTTGACAGGCTTAAAGAGTTTAAGGCTCTTATTGAGAATCAAACAGAGAAAAGAATTAAGGTGTTGAGGACAAATAATGGCGGAGAGTTCTACGGGAATGAATTTGAAGAATTCTGTAAGAAGTGTGGTATAGCAAGGTAGAATATTACTCCATATACACCTCAATAGAATGGATTTGTAGAAAGGATGAACAAGACATTGATGGAAAAAACAAGGTGCATCCTCAGTGATGCCGGGTTAGGGAAATAATTCTGGGTAGAGGTAGTGGGTACTGCATGTTACCTGGTCAACAAATCACCCTCATCAGCATTGGATGACAAGACTCCACAAGAGGTATGGACTGGTAAGGAACCTTCTCTCACACATCTCAAGGTATTTGGTTGTGATGCATATGTTCATGTTCCAAAGGAAAAAATGAGTAATCTAGATAAGAAGGTTGAAAAGTGTATATTTATTGGATATAAAGATGGTCTCAAAGGTTATAAGCTTTGGAACCCAAAAACTAAGAAGGTAGTGTATATCTGAGATGTGGTATTTAGAGAAATGAAGGATGTTGTTAAACATGAATTCCTACCAAGTAAGGAAGAACCAAAGAAAATAGAGTTTGATTTAAAGGATGATGAATCAGACTCTATAGAAGAACAAGAATAATAAGAAGAAGATCCTCATACTCTAGTATTGAGGAGATCGGTTCGAGAAAGAAGGTTGCCAGAAATGTATACTCCATTTGATTTCTGTTCAAAATTTTCTTTATTTATTACTAATGATGATCCTAGAACTGTCAGGGAGTAAGTGGATACAGAGGATGGAAATCTATGGAAAAAGGCCAGGGACGAAGAAATGGAAGCCTTGGATAAGAATTAGGCTTGGGATCTAGTGGAGTTGTCGTCTGGAAGAAATCCCATTGGCAACAAATGGGTATTTAAAGAGAAGTTGAACGTAGAAGGAAAAGTGGAGAAAAACAAACCTTGGATAGTAGCAAAGGGTTATTCCCAAGTTGAGGGAATGATTTTGGTGAGATTTTTTCTGCTGTTGCCAATTTAACCTCTATAAAAAAAAATTTATCCATTGTTGTTGCATTTGATTTTGAAGTAGAACAGATGGATGTGAAGACAATATTCCTACATGGGGACCTAGAAGAAGAAATCTATATGAAGAAGCCAAAAGGATTTTTTGTGAAGGGAAAGAAGGAGTTGGTATGCAAGCTGAAAAAGTCCATGTATGGTTTAGAACAATCACCAAGGATGTGGTATCAAAAATTTGATACTTATATGCTGGGACTTGGCTTCACAAGAAGCAAAGAGGATCACTGTGTGTATTTTAAATGAATTGGTGATCATTTGATTTATTTGGTCTTGTATGTGGATGACATGTTGCTGATAGGAAACAACAAGGAGATTATCTAGGATGTGAAAAATCAGTTGTCCTCTAAATTTGACGTGAAGGATCTCGGTGCTTCAAATTTCATTTTGGACATGGAAATTAAAAGAGATCGGAAAAAGAGGAAACTCTGGTTAAATCGGAGAAAATATGTCAAGACAATATTAAGGAATGTAAACCGATCAAGGTTCTTATTCCTGTTGGTGTAAATTTATCTGCAGATCAGTGTCCCAAGACACAGGAAGAGGAGGAGGACATATCTCATGTTCCATATGCGAGTGCAGTTGACAATTTGATGTATGGAATGGTTCATACTAGAACAGACTTTGCACATGCAATGGGAGTTTTGAGCAGGTATATGTCAAAACCAGGGAAGGAGCATTGGACAACAATAAAAAGGGTTTTCAGGTATTTGCATGGCACTGTTTGCTATGGATTGTTCTACCAACGAAGACCAGGATTGGACAGAGTGGTGGATATACATGGCTTTGTGGATGCAGACTGGGTTGGAGATCTGGATTGTAGGAGATATACAAGTGGGTATGTGTTTAACCTATTTGGATGAGCAATAAGTTGGATGAGAAAAATATAGGCAATAGTGGAACTTTAAACTACATAAGCTAAATACATGGCAACCACTCATGCAAGTAAGGAAGAAGTATGGTTACAAATATTGTGTTCATGTATTGGGTTGGTACAAAAAGCTGTAAGGATAGATTGTGATAGTCAAAGTGTAGTTTTTATGGCAAAGAACCGAGCTTATCATTCAAAGACAAAGCATATTGATATTCAATAACACTTTTTGAGAGACATGGTGGAAGAAACTAAAGTATTGTGGATGAAGGTGGACACTTTGAAGAATGTTTTAGATTCATTAACAAAATCTATGAGCATTGAGAAGTTCTCTTGGTGTAGAGGATCCATGGGCATTGTTTCCTTGGATTGTTGACTATGTAACCCTGTAACCCCCTATATGAAAAGAAAAAAACAAGTGGGAGAATGTTGGGTATGTGTTATATTCTTTGCCTTATTTTTGACCTAAAATTAATTAAAGGTCATTTTTTTGTATAAATAAGCATAAAGTACATTCATTTTCATCATCACAACTTGTCATCTAAGACAAGAGGTCTGAAATTGGCACCCTAGTAAGGGTTATTGGCTGAAATTGTGAGACACACTCTTGTATAAGGCTATGTTTTGCAACTTGGATCATTGTTGGAAGTTTTTGTGGTGATCTTGCATGGTATTCTCATGATTATTCTTGATGCAAGTAAGTAAAATCTGCATTTTTTTCATCTATTGAATGGTATGTTGTATGGTTTTATTTTCACATACAATATTATGAAATTGCATGGTGTACTTAATGCTTGAAGTAAGAGACTTAAATTTATACTTTCTTATTTTTCCATTTTCCAAGATTTTCATTGAAATGATTGTTGGGTACATGTTATATTCTTTGCACGAGCAGTAGTGTCTACGTTGCGTCAGATGCGCAGGGGGGTTTGAGGGGGGAGAAATCCCCCCATGTGGGGGTTCTAGGGAAGCACCCTCGAGAAATTGTTTTTCCTTGGGAAACATGTGGCATTTTTGCCTAGTTTTTTCGTGTTGCCTCGATTTTCGTGTCCATTGTTGGGTAGTTTTTTGACACATAGTTTTTGCCGATGGCTTTCTATTTCTGGTTAAGGAATTAGGGTTCATGACTAATCTAGGTCATTGGGTTAGGGTTTTGGATGCCGCTGGATCCTATATGTATATTGTATTGTAAACAATGTATGACAAATGAAAGAATATAAAATATGCTAGTTATCCTGGTTTGGGTTTCCAGCGGAAAAATCTCTGTGTAATGTTTGTATTTGTCATTGTATCTTTTCTGTTCTTTTACTGAAAATCTGTTTGCAATAAATATTGTACAAGGTTAAAATCTACAATGATCTAGTAACTAGTAGAACCCTAGAGCCCTATTTTTCTATCACTCTAAGTATTTTGACTTAGTTATTGGTGCATAAATTTTATTCCATAAGAAGCCTAAGGAGAGCAAGGCACTAGGGCCTAGAATTGCCTACACCCTAGCATCTTGTCTCTTGAGATTAATGAATAGGGGGACTTAAGTTACTAATTCTCCTATGCATTTTCCCTCTTAGACTTTTTTGCATTATCATAAATTGATTTTCATCCTTAGAATAAGACATCCACTTTGAATCCATTACCCTTGAAGGAACTATTCCTCTTACCCTATTCTTTGACAAGACTACACTCAACTTCATTTTCTATCTCTACCAACTTGACCTAACCTACTAACCTAGTTTTAGGGTACTAACTTGTTGTTGTTGCTAACCCTACTACAACCACTATATAGCAGCCCATTTTACTTAAACATTTAACTAAACCATCCCATAAATTTGCTTGAAGCGAAGTATTATCAGTTGGAGTTAAATTGTGCCTAAATTGCTCTTCACAAAATGCATTTCTGAATTTTTCTTGCAACTATTATTACTCTTATTTTTCTGCTATTACAACCACTTTTCACATCCTTTTAAACCCATTTGTTGATTGATAGGCCACCCAAAATTTTTATTAGGCAAACCACAATCAATAAATGTTAAAAGTATTCACTAAATTTCCTTAGTAAGGTACTTTTTCTGAAGTTGTTTGTTGTCATAACTATTTATTTGTTGTTGTCATAAGTACTTTGAGAACCTTTTAAATTAATTTCTTGGCTTCTATTAATCTAGAAATTGTAAGTGAAAAAATTATTATCATTTCAAGGTCTTTATATTTGATTACATTGTCCTTATAAGTTACAATTTCCAGATTTCTTACTATTACTACACATCTATCCTATATGCAAAAACTTGCTTGGTAGCAAACTTTTATATTGAAGTCACTAGATGAATGCAATGATATCATTGGATAACGTTTGTTGTTTCTTTTGTAAAGGGTGGGTATCATTCACCTTATTTCCCCTTAACCCCCTTGACTTAACCATTTCAAGTGACTTCATTCATTTGAGTGACCTAGAGAGAGGGGTGGTATTATCTTGTCTTATCCTCCTTCATCAACCAACTAGGTCTTGGGATGTCTCCCTTGGAGTGAGGTTTTCCTCCTCCTAAAGAGAAAGAGGTAACCTATTAGAGTGACAATGATAGGGTTACCTCCATGGTATATCAATATAGGCCTACTTTCCTTTCTAGCTTGGGAAAGTACAAATTGTACGATAACAGTGCCAACTTTGACACTAGATCCATTAGGTGCAACATGTTGAGCCAAAATTGATTCACAGGTGATTTCTATGTGATGAGATTGGCACTTGAGAGGGAAGACTTTGTACTTTTACCAAAGCAAACCAAATCAAAAAGACCTTGCTTAATTGTCCAATAAATTTCTTGTATGAAAGGGACTAAGTCTAGCACATGAATTTGGATAAATGGATAGGTTTCAAGACAACAATGAAAGGAACCTTCAGGATAATAGTAATGGCACTCCAAAATCAACAATTTCAAGGGGGTTAAAGATATAATAAGATTAAGTGTTGGTTTTGGAGAAAAGACTTGACTCATCTTCTAAGAAACTCAGCACATGAAGACTTAGGTAGTGTCCCTAGTTGCTGCATTGACCATATGATTAAGCCTTATGGATAGGAGCAAAGGTTTCAAAGTCATCCTCGTGATTAAAATTTTCATGGGACCTATCTATATGTAAAATTAGTCCCTAACTGGTGCACCGATTTTAAAGGGGAAATCATGGTTTCTAGAGTCATAAAATCAACCCAAACTTAGAAAAGAGAACTATTGATTATGCTTCAAGTCAATGTTGCTTTAAGAGATAAGATGAACAAGTGAATCATCTTTCCAAACAAATATGAGACTATTTTTAAATGTGGATAAATCTTGGAATATTTTGGCACTTCACCTTCACCATGTTTAGCAATGAATTAGTTTTGAGATGGTAGTTAGATGTGATCTATTTGGGGGAAATGATACTATTATATCTCCAAATTAGGCCAAAAATCAGCACCCAACAAGATTTTATAGGTTTAGCATTGACTTGGGACTTTATCTTCAGTAATAAAGGCACCACTTGAGGATTGGTTCAGCCTATTTCCAAAGTTTCTTGTAGAACAAGCATAGTATATCGATGCCCAATTATAATATAAAGAAGGAATTGTTGTAGAGAACACTACTCAACAGTAAGATGGCTAGTTATTGCATGAATAAGGCACTTCTTCGGAGAAATTTTGTCACCATACATAAATAACCTATCTTGTAGAGATTTTTTTTCCTTTGATAACCTTCCAACTGAGAAGAGTGCCAATTTGAGACCTGTTATAAACCCTTTACATGGTTGTTCTATCATCAATGGGAGAAATAACTTTATGTGACACAAACCACATATGATGAGGATCCAAATCAATAAGGACTATCTTGTTGTATCTCATGGAGAATATGTTTCTACTATTTATAGAAGGAGTGGAGGCATTGTTTTCAGGAGTTATTTCTAGCATACTTTAATCTTCATGAGGAGTTACACAACATTTAAATATAGACAGGAGTCTGAGTGCATTACATGGGAGTTACAATTTCTATTCTAGGTAGCATGAGGGTTCCCTTTGTGTGGAGTTACACATCCATTATTAGCAACCTTGAAGGCACAGAGTGAGGGATATTCTTAGCATTAAGGATGCATCCACTTGAGGCCATATTCAAGATTTTAGCACTCTACATTAGCTATCAATAATAGGTGAGACCATAGAAATTAGAGGGATTTAGAAATAATTTGTTGGGTGAGATTATATCAGTTCGAGGGCGCACTCCTTGGCCCCTATTTTTGGATTTGTATTCACACATTCATGGCATCATGAAGGCGTTGTTTCCAAGACAAAACTAGTGCATAAAAAAATACTGATTTAGCATGATAGCCATTGTTGTTATGAAGTCAAAAATGGATGTGTGAAGCACTCATTTTCAGGAGTAGTTACCAGTAATGAGGGCACATCGATTGGAGTGGTTTTATTGGAGTTATTCCCCTCCTTCATCCCATCCTTAGCAAATGAGGCACTGATCTCAAGGAGATAACATCTATTTAATGGGTTTTCAAAGACTGGAGTAGGGTTGGTCATTTTTTGGAGCCTTGGCATTCTCATTATTCTTCTTTCTCATACCCATATTCCTTTCTTCGGCCTTCACTTTCCATCTTGAAGACAACACATATATTGAGGAGTCCTGGAGATTGGTCACCTTTGAAATGAACGTGTTGTCCCACTGTAATAAGATATGAGACTGGAATCATGTTCTAAATCACCTCAATCTTTTGGAATGAATCTGCATATAGGGGCTTCCGCAGTGCAAGATATTAGATATTATTTTCGGGATTAACTGCGTAGTGTAAATCATTAATCTATGACCCATATTCATGAGTATTAGTCACAACTGACCAATAATTCTCATGATTTGAATAGTCCACTTAGCACTCATTGCATCGGGTGATGCTCACAGGGGTGAAGAAATGGAATTGAAACCAATGAAATGAATCACATGGCATCAATCATCACTTCCGAGGCTTGCACCCGGTAACCAGGACTTCCTAGGTGGTCACCCATCCCAAGACGCCTCTGGCTCAAGCGCGCTTAACTGTGGAGTTTTTAACACAATCAAGCCCACTTAGCTTGCTACCCCATTTGCAAAACCTTAGCAAGTATTGTTCCTTATGAACTACCCAGTTAGATCTCCCTTAACTCTTATTATTTAAGCATATAGGGGCTTCCGCAGTGCAAGATATTAGATATTATTTTCGGGATTAACTGTGTAGTGTAAGTCATTAATCTATGACCCGTATTCATGAGTATTAGTCACAACTGACCAATAATTCTCATGATTTGAATAGTCCACTTAACACTCATTGCATCGGGTGACGCTCACAAGGGTGAAGAAATGGGATTGAAACCAACGAAATTAATCGCATGGCATCAATCATCACTTCCGGGGCTTGCACCCGGTAACCAGGACTTCCCAGGTGGTCACCCATCCCAAGACGCCTCTGGCTCAAGCATGCTTAACTGTGGAGTTTTTCCCACAATCAAGCCCACTTAGCTTGCTACCCCATTTGCAAAACCTTAGCAAGTATTGTGCCTTATGAACTACCCAGTTAGAGCTTCCTTAACTCTTATTATTTAAGCATATAGGGGCTTCTGCAGTGCAAGATATTAGATATTATTTTTGGGATTAACTGCGTAGTGTAAGTCATTAATCTATGACCCATATTCATGAGTATTAGTCACAACTGACCAATAATTCTCATGATTTGAATAGTCCACTTAGCACTCATTGCATCAGGTGATGCTCACAGGGGTGAAGAAATGGGATTGAAACCAACGAAATGAATCGCATGGCATCAATCATCACTTCTAGGGCTTGCACCCGGTAACCAAGACTTCCCAGGTGGTCACCCATCCCAAGACGCCTCTAGCTCAAGCGCGCTTAACTGTGGAGTTTTTCCCACAATCAAGCCCACTTAGCTTGCAATGAGTGCTAAGTGGACTATTCAAATCATGAGAATTATTGGTCGGTTGCGACTAATACTCATGAATATGGGTCATAGATTAATGACTTACACTACGTAGTTAATCCCGAAAATAATATCTAATATGAATCTGCATATTTATTCTAAATCAGACATTGTTGTTGCACCTTTATTCATTAATTCTTTTGGTGGTGAATTGATGTCTCTTTGTGTGAAAATTTGGTTCTTTGACTGCTTTCATGGATTCTTTGTTAGATCTATCTTATTGAATGAGCCAATCAGATCTGACATATTCACCTATTTGGTTTTCTTGTTTCTTTGATGCCATTTCCCACTATAAAGAGCTTGATCTGATTGACCAAGTTTTATACTAAAATTTTATCTTAATCTATTGAATCTAAATCTAAAATATGCCATTTTCAAGGCATGAAACATTGTTGTTCTGTGTAAAGCACTCGATCTGATTGACCAAGTTTTATATTGAAATTTTATCTTAATCTAATGAATCTAAACTGAAAATATGCCATTTCCAGGGAATGAAACATTGTTGTTCTTTGTGTACCCTTGTAGATCTTAATCAAACAACAAAGAGATTGTAGGTTTGATGAACTTTTTCCTGATTATTTGAAGTTCAACCTTAAAATTTAGGGACACACCCCTTGGATTGATAAGAATCAATCTAGAAGCAAGAATAAGTGTGATTAATTCACTATTTGGTTCCCTAAACACATGCCTATGATGTTTCTCTTCTTGTGCTACTACATTTTGCAATTCCTTGAATTCAAATCAATATGTGGCTTCCAACATTTGTCTTTGTTGTGACCATTTATGCCAGTGGTCACTTGAATCCTTGCACTAATGTGTAATGGTGGTTGTGTTCTTTCCTTTTTCTTAGAACTTATTTCCATCCATTGGAAAATCTCTTCTGATATTTTTTCTTGGAATTGCTCAGTTGTCCTTTCTTCTTGTCCATCTATAGACATTGTCCTTGCACACAGGTTTCATCTACCTATAGTGTCCTATTGAACAATGAGCTAGAGTTGTTTGAGATTCTCCTAGTTTTCAATCTACTCTAGATTTTAGTTACTTGCATAACTATTATGTCCATGTATTAATGTTAGATTCCTCTAGCTACAATAAGGAATAAGATGGATTAAAGGTTCATCTCCATGAGTATATATTTCCAAAATATATTCAAACTAGAAATAATGTACCAAGGAATATGACTCTAGCCTTTCCCCTACTAGTCACATAGTACTAATAATCATCCATAGAAAACTTTAAAAAGATAGTATCCAAAACTTTGAATAAAAATCAACTCAAGAACTTCTAGTTCATATCACGCACTGAGTGTAGATCTATCGGTGATGGAGTGCATTGTTAAGGATATCCAATATGTGAGGTCAACAATTTGACTTACCTTGTGTGCCACATAAGGGGTAGCATGGGAACACCTAGAGGTTATAGTGGTAGCGTTCTGAATTGACTCTATGTCACACGAGTACAACCCCACCCTAGTTATCGATTCTTCCAGACAAAAAAAAAGTTGTAGTTCATATCACACTATTTTAGTTGACTCTTTAGTTTAGGTTAGCATCATACTAGGATTTTTCAAAATTGGTTGAACAAAATCCTCCTTGCAATTAAACAATACATGGTGTCTTCTTATATGGTCCAATCAACCATGCATTTTGTTCTCAAGAAATTGACCACTTCTTCAACTAGGATACAAACCACACTAGACATTAGTCAATTGATTTCTATAATGTAGGTTAAAATTGCATTGAATAGTAGTTAACAATAAAATATGCCAACAATCTATTTTTCGCTTTAGCCATACATGCTATAATTCACTTAATACATAAACAATACAAACTAATAACATGCCAATCAATGTCATATTCAACCATTAAAAAAATGGATTCAGTTGATAAATCAATCCACAAAAATACCAAATTTCTATAGTCAATGGTTCCAGTACCCATGGTTTTCTAGTGTGTGAGCAATGTAAGAACCCCATCACTCTTACACTAGTCAATCAATCCTCCAAACATATAATTGATCTATTCATTACATGCTCTTCTACATGTTCAAAATAAAAAATCAATATCAAGTGATTCTTCAAATGATGGATCAATCACTCAAAGAACCCCAATTTGATATTACTCTTATGTAGGGAAATACAAACACCATCAATGATCTCTCTGAAAATTGTATAATTCAATCTCCTTTTGACAAGCCATCAGAACATGATTAATAAATTCTACTAGTGTAGGGAAATGCCAATCACCCATGTAAAAATATTGTCAAGTAAATTTACTAAACTTGCAAAACAAAAACTAGGGATCACAATAATTGAACTTAGTGCATCAACATACAAGGTTTCTTCAATTTCACTACATTACTTAGCTCAAAATGACCATTGATTAATCATACCCACTAGCTTCAATGGAACTTGGATGTCTCTCTTTACTACTGAATTCTCTAGTTATAGGACAATTTTAGCCACTTGCAAAGAAGCACTGCAAAAATCCCAAACATTGTTATTTTTAACACATTTGCAAAAAATGGGAAAAAATCCCAAACACATAAGAGAAACAAATTAGAAAAAGACATCTCCCATATTTTGCATATATTTTTTTGATTCTCCATTTTCCTAGTAATCTTTGTTTTGAGCATGTTCAAATAATAAACTCTAATGATGTCAGAAGCACTCCCAGTAGACATCTAAGCATTGTTTCAGGTCCATCTAGAATAAATGGTTTCATACCTATCAATGATACATTGATCTTAGTATTGTGATTACTGTTCTTGTCACCTTTTCATAAAGCACCCATTTATTTTTGTCCCATCAACTGTACACGGTGATGGATATGTCCCATTTTGTAACCAAATATGTAAACATGTTCTTTTTATAAAAAAACGGGTATTTCTAATACCAGAAGTTTTGAGGGTAGGCTAAATTGGTTTAGGATATAATTCATTGTGTCACAATGATGTTTGTTGAAAAGTTAGTTGTTCAACTTCGTCCCCATGTTCACAACAAAGGTTTCATTTTTATCTATCACTTTACACTTATTTGGATCCCAATCCTTTAATATATTGACTTGAACCATGAACTTAATGTTGTTGTTTGAGTTATCCCAACATTTAGGAATTTCCTCTAGGTTTAGCTTGCCATTGCTTTCATTGGTATTTTATATCTAACTTTAAGTTATGGAGATCAATTCCAATGAGAATAACAAAGCCTATACTTTCCTTCCTAGTCACTCTGCAAGGTAGTGAATGTACTAATTTATAACAAAATATGTTTAAAACATGTTTTTATTTGGAACAAAGTCTTCGTTTCACTCGGCCACTTTGAACAAGTTCCTTTGTGCTTCATATCCTATCTTTAGTTTATAGGTTAGATTATTTTCTTGCTTAACGAACAACCATTCCATTGGAGTCCATCTCTCCATTTTGAAAGAATTCATAATTTTTTGTATATGTATTTTTTTTATATATTAATTAACTTTGCTTTATTTTGTATACTTGACAACAACCTTTTATTGAGAACAAGAACCTCTTAATATATACAAAAATATATCATATATTTGGGGTAAAACTTGAATCCATTATATCCATATTAATGAATTTTAGCATAGGTACAATAATTCAATGGTAGTTAGCTTGGATAATTATGATCATTAATCCAATAGTATCTCACTTGAAAAAAAATTCTCACATAGGAATATGTCACTATAGTAAGCATGTAACGAATCACATGGGTAAAAACCATAGGTAGGAGTGGAGGGACAAGACATGAAACCAAAACCATAAATAATGTTACTGTTGGATTGAAGGAGCCTACAATCACATCAACTCAAATCTTTACACCAAAGTCTGGTTGAATCTGGTTGAGTTTGGTTTAATATGGTGATTCCATTACCTTTAGTTGAATAAAGTGTATTTGTATTTTAATGTTATGCACATGTATTTTAAATATTCATGTCAAATTATGCATATATTTTATTTCATGAATTTTATGTACTTTTCTTCGTAATGTATTCTTATAGTAGACCTATGGATCATATGGTTTCCAATGGAGATGGATTATTATATAATGATGCTTGAAATAGGGAAAGAAATGAGAAATTCCATAGATAAACAGGTAAATATGTAGTAATCAATGATGGAAACAATAAAAATCTCAAAGTGAGTTGCACTCACATACTTTATTATTTTTATATAATATTGAAATATATGTATTTATTTTATGAAGGGTTTTAATTCTGATTGTTACTATATGAGGGTGAGGGTGAGGGTGAGGGTGGGAGTGGGGGGAATAATAGAGAAAACATAATATGTTTATGTTTTTTCTATTATTCGCCCCACCCATTATATTTTTATGTTTTCTCTATTATTCCCCCCACCCTCACCCTTCGATGGGGGAATAAACATATTATGGGTGGGGGGAATAATAGAGAAAACATAAACATATTATGTTTTCTCTATTATTTCCCCCACCCCCACCCTCGGGTGGGAGAATAATACAGAAAATGTAATATGTTTATGTTTTCTTTATTATTCCTCCCACCCTCACCCTCATATTAAGTTAGAGAAAACATAAACATATTATGTTTTTTCTATTATTCCCCCCACTGCCACCCTCACCCTCATGTTAATTTTTTTGTATCACACGAGTACGATCCCACCCTAGTTATCAATTCTTCCAGACAAAAAAAAAAAAAAAACTTATAGTTCATATCACAATATTTTAGTTGACTCTTTAGTTTAGGTTAGCATCATACTAGGATTTTTCAAACTTGGTTGAAAAAAATCCTCCTTTCAATTAAACAATATATGGTGTCTTCTTATATGGTCCAATCAACCATGCATTTTGTTCTGAAGAAATTGACCACTTCTTCAACTAAGATACAAACCACACTAGACATTAGCCAATTGATTTCTATAATGTTGGTTAAAATTGCATTGAATAATACTTAACAGATAAAATATGCCAACAATCTATTTTCCCCTTTATCCATACATGCTATAATTCACTTAATAAATAAACAATACAAACCGATAACATGCCAATCAATGTCATATTCGACCATTAAAAAAATGGATTCAGTTGATAAATCAATCCACAAAAATACCAAATTTCTATGGTCAATGGTTACAACACCCATGGTTTTCTAGTGTGTGAGAAATATAAGAACCCCATCACTCTTACACTAGTCAATCAATCCTCCAAACATTGAATTGATCATCCAAATATTCATTCCATGCTCTTCTACATGTTCAAAATAAAAAAATCAATATCAAGTGATTCTTCAAATGATGGATCAATCACTCAAAGAACCCCAGTTTTATATTCCTCTTATGTAGGGAAATACAAACACCATCAATGATCTCTCTGACAATTGTATAATTCAATATCCTTTTTACAAGACATTAGAACATTCTTAATAAATTATACAAGTGTAGGGCAATGCCAATCACCCATGTAAAAATATTGTCAAGTAAAGTTACTAAACTTGCAAAACAAAACTAGGGATCAAAATAATTGAACTTAGTGCATCAACATACAAGGTTTCTTCAATTTCACTACATTACTTAGGTCAAAACGACCATTTCTTAATCATACCCACTAGCTTCAATGGAACCTGTATGTCTCTCTTTACTACTAAATTCTCTAGTTATAGGACAATTTTAGCCACTTGCAAAGAAGCACTACAAAAATCCCAAACATTGTTATTTTTAACACAATTGCAAAAAACGGGCAAAAATCCCAAACTCATAAGAGAAACAAATTAGAAAAATACATCTCCCATATTTTTCATATATTTTTTTTATTCTCCATTTTTCTAGTACTCTTTGTTTTGAGCATGTTCAAAGAATAAACTCTAATGATGTCAGAAGCACTCCCAGGAGACGTCTAAGCATTGTTTCAGGTCCATCTAGAATAAATGGTTTCATACCTATCAACGATCCATTGATCTTAATATTGTGATTACTATTCTTATCACCTTTTCATAAAGAAACCCTTTCTTTTTGTCCCAGCCACTGTACAAGGTGGTGGATGTGCCCCATTTTGTAACCAAATATGTAAACATGTTCTTTTTATAAAAAAACTGGGTATTTCTAATACTAGTAGTTTTGAGGGTAGGCCAAATTGGTTTAGGATATAAGTGATTGTGTCACTACAATGTTTGTTGAAAATTTAGTTGTTCATCTTGGTCCCCATATTCACAACAAAGGTTTCATTGTTATCTATCACTTTACACTTTTTTGGATCCCAATCCTTTAAGATATTGACTTGAACCATGAACTTAATGTTGTTGTTTGAGTTATCCCAACATTTAGGAATTTCCTCTAGGTTGATCTTGTCATTTCTTCCATTGGTATTTTATATCTAACTTTAAGTTGTGGAGATCAATTCCAATGAGAATAACAAAGCCTATACTTTCCTTCCTAGTCACTCTGCAAACATGTTTTTATTTGGAACAAAGTCTTGGTTTAACCTTCTCACTTTGAGCAAATGCCTTTGTGCTTCATATCCTATCTTTAGTTTATAGGTTAAGTATTTTCTTGCTTAAAGGAGAACCATTCCATTGGAGTCCATCTCTCCATTTTGAAAGATTTCATAATTTTTTGTATTTGTATTTTTTTATATATTAATTAACTTTTCTTTTATTTTGTATATTTCACAACAACCTTTTATTGAGAACAAGAACCTCTTAATAGATAAAAAAAGATATCATAGATTTGTGATAAAACTTGAATCCATTATATCCATATTAATGAATTTTAGCATATGTACAATAATTAGATGGTAGTTAGCTTGGATAATTATGATCATTAATCCAATAGTAGCTCACTTGGATTACTATTTATGTGTAATATTTATTAATTCAAAACAAATTCTCACACATGAATATGTCACTATAGTAAGCATGTAACAAATCACATGGGTAAAAACCATAGGTAGGAGTGGAGAGACAAGACATGAAACCAAAACCATAAATAATGTTATTGTTGGATTGAAGGAGCCTACAATCACAACAACTCAAATCTGTACTCCAAAGTCTGGTTGACTCTGGTTAAGTTTGGTTTAATATGGTGATTCCATTAGCTTTAGTTTAATAGAGTGTCTTTTTATTTTAATGTTATGCACATGTATTTTAAATATTCATGTCAAATTATGCATATATTTTATTTCATGAATTTTATGTACTTTACTTAGTAATGTGTTATTGTAGTAGACCTATGGATCATATGGTTTCCAATGGAGAGGGACTATTATATAATGATGCTTGACATAGGGAAAGAAATGAGAAATTCCATAGATAAAGAGGTAAATATGTAGTAATCGATGATGGAAACAATAAAAATCTCAAAGTGAGTTGTAGTCACATTATTATTTTTATATAATATTGAAATATATGAATTTATTTTATGAAGGGTTTTAATTCTAATTGTTACTATATGAGGGTGAGGGTGAGGGTGGGAGTGGGGGGAATAATAGAGAAAACATAATATGTTTATGTTTTCTATATTATTCCCCCCACCCATAATATTTTATGTTTTCTTTATTATTCCCCCCACCCCCACCCTCCGATGGGGGAATAAACATATTATGGGTGGGGGGAATAATAGAGAAAACATAGGGTGGGAAAATAATAGAGAAAATATAATATGTTTATGTTTTCTCTATTATTCCCCAGGCCCCACCCTCACCCTCATATTAAGGGGTGGGGGGAATAATAGAGAAAATATAATATGTTTATGTTTTCTCTATTATTCCCCACACCGCCACCCTCACCCTCACCCTCACCCTCATGTTAAGTTTTTTGTGTCACACGAGTACAATCCCACCCTAGTTATCGATTCTTCCAAACAAGAAAAAAAGTTGTAGTTCATATCACGTTATTTTAGTTGACTCTTTAGTTTAGGTTAGCATCATACTAGGATTTTTCAAACTTGTTTGAACAAAATCCTCCTTGGAATTAAACAATACATGGTCTCTTCTTATATGATCCAATCAACCATGCAGTTTGTTCTCAAGAAATTGAGCACTTCTTCAACTAGGATACAAACCACACTAGAAATTAGTGAATTGATTTCTATAATGTAGGTTAAAATTGCATTGAATAGTGCTTAACAAATAAAATATGCCAACAATCTATTTTCCCCTTTAGATATACATGCTATAATTCACTTAATACATAAACAATACAAACTGATAACATGCTAATCAATTTCATATTCAGCCATTAAAAAAATGGATTCAGTTGATAAATCAATCCACAAAAATACCAAATTTCTATGGTCAACGGTTCCAGTACCCATGGTTTTCTAGTGTGTGATAAATCTAAGAACCCCATCACTCTTACACTAGTCAATCAATCCTCCAAACATTGAATTGATCATCCAAATATTCATTCCATGCTCTTCTACATGTTCAAAATAAAAAATCAATATCAATTGATTCTTCAAATGATGGATCAATCACTCAAAGAACCCCAGTTTATATTCCTCTTATGTATGGAAATTCAAACACCATCATTGATCTCTATGACAGTTGTATAATTCAATATCCTTTCGATAAGACATCAGAACATGATCAATAAATTTTACTAGTGTAGGGCAATTCCAATCACCCATGTAAAAATATTGTCAAGTAAATTTACTAAACTTGAAAAAAAAATCTAGGGATCACAATAATTGAACTAAGTGCATCAACAGACAAGGTTTCTTCAATTTCATTATATTACTTAGCTCAAAACGACCATTTCTTAATCATTCCCACTAGCTTCAATGGAACCTGGATGTCTCTCTTTACTATCGAATTCTCTAGTTATAGGAAAATTTTAGCCACTTGCAAAGAAGCACTACAAAAATCCCAAACATTGTTATTTTAAACACAATTGCAAAAAAGGGGCAAAACTCCCAAACTCATAAGAGAAACAAATTAGAAAAAGACATCTCCCACATTTTGTATATATTTTTTTGATTCTCCATTGCCCTAGTACTCTTTGTTTTGAGCATGTTCAAAGAATAAACTCTAATGATGTCAGAAGCAATCCCAGGAGACATTTAAGCATTGTTTGAGGTCCCTCTAGAGTAAATGGTTTCATACCTATCAATGATTGATCCGGATTATTTTCAGCATGAAATGAGAGCATAGATATAATAAATAAATTCACAGAGATATCGCAGATATTCTATAATATAATAGAAATGTATCAGAAATGCAACCATAAACACATATATACAATAATACACAATTTCTATTAATGAAATAAATGTACAGAGACTGTAAAAATACAGAGTGAAAGACTCGCTAGAATGGTGGTAGCTTATCTCTAAGAAGAGATGTGATGGCTATTTGCATTCAAAAGAAGATGAATACAATGAGGCTCTGAAGGTATTTTTACAATAAATAGGAATTCCAAAAACTCTCGACATCCAAAAACCTAACCCTAGGAGATGAAGTGCCAAAAGTCATGTGGGCCCCGTTTGGGTAAGTTGGTGCATCAACTTCCCAGGGTCATAACTTTTGCATACGATCTTTGTTTTAGGTGTATGACAACCTGTTGGAAAGGTATCATCGAGGAGATTCATTTTGGGGCCTCAATCATGCTTTTAGATATCATTGAGTTGATTCGATCCTGAAAAACCTTCATTTAGGCCCTTGAAATTGCCCCAGAAGTTAAAACCTACTAAAAATAGTAAATTTCCAAAATTGTCAGGAGACTATTTTGAGCCAGTTGGAAACGGTGGGTGGCCACTGATATCCACTTGGATCAATCCTCCCTCCTTAGGAAGAAATCGTCTCCATTGCATTGAGTTCCCGGGGGAGAGGGAAGAGCGTTTGTTGAATCTACATCTTGGTGAGCTGCTTGTCTTGCTGGAAACATCGCTCTGCTCAGCTTGTGGAAGCTTGTCACGAACCTGTTGAGGTTGAGGTTGTTCAACAAGTCGAGATACATGAGAGGAAATTGTGCAGAAGGAATCTTTGTGCTTTGTTGCAGCCTTGTCGACCTGCTTCTATTGGATAAAAGGTGCTTGGGGCGAGGGTGTAGTGGTTGCAGTCTCCTATTCTTCTTTTGAACAGATTGTGAAGAAGATAAATTTTGTAGTATGAGATACTACCTTGTGGCACTTTTTAGGTGGAACAATAGTCAGAACTACCTATGGTATTCTATAGAGATGAGTCCCCAAAGTAAAAATGACACTATGGGGTTGAGACTCATAAACAACATGGCACTTCCACATATATGGTTGGCCCAAGAGAACATCACAGACATCCAGTGGGGCAACATCACATAATACCTCGTCCTTGAAGGGATGGATGTCGTATGAAAATCGACATTGCTGGTTGACACGGAGATCTCGTCCTTGGCGAAGCCACCTGATGTTGTATGGTTGTGGGTGTGGTGTTGTCGACAATCCCAACTATTTGATGACCTCTGCTAAGATGAGGTTCTTTTGGATTCCGCTATCAACAATAAAATGCAGTGGGGTCCCCTTCACCCACATTTGTGAATGAAAAAGGCACTCCCCCTCTTCGGGATCTGTTGGTTCTTCTAGTTGAATTATTTCGGTTGCAACAATAGCAGTGGGGTCTGCGTCAATGATATGTCCTTTACCAATATTTTCAGAATTCGATTTTGAATCAAGGTTCGGCTGCTTGTCTTTTATCTCTGCCACCAATGACTATTTTGAGAGACATTCATTAGTGTTGTGCCAGGGGATTTTATGGAAATCACACCATTTTCTGATGTCCTTCTTTGTCTTCCCATGACCCTTCTTTTCCTGTGGCTTTGATCAAAATCTGGACCAGGGGTCAAATTTTAGCCAAAAAATAAATGTTCTCGGAATTTCTTCAAAACGAACGAGAGCGTAGCCCTCGTCATCATGAATCCAATGCAACTCGTTTCGTCTCAAACGGACATCAGGAGCGAGAGATATAGCGATCTGTTCGAATCGCCAAATAGGTAAAAAAAGGATGCTGCCTGGGCAGTTCGTATAGTCCGTACGGATGCTGACGTGGCATGACCGTATGCTGACGTGGTAGCCATACGATGATCTGGCAGAGGTGATGTGGCAGTTTTGGATTGGCCGACATCTGGGCGAATTGTGTTGTGACACATGGCATCATTTTCGGCAAATGGTGTGGTGCCACGTGGCCCAGTCATGGGCTGCCACGTGGCACCCCTTTATTGGGTAATGGTTTATTGGTTTGTTGTTTAAAATTTTATGGAGCCGACCGGATTTGAATCGGTGACCTCCCCACCATGTAAAGACTTTGCACAGTCCGCATTGCCAACGCGCCACTATATTGGTCCTTGTTTTAACTTTGGGTTTAAATGTATTTGAATTGCATGTAAGTTTGGTTTGGCTGCGACCGGGCCGGGGCTTAGCCCTAGCCCTTGGTCGCGCGCTACTTTATATATATGACCCACGACTATGTATATTATTGTGTGTGCGCGCATTTCAAACGGAGTTTGGCGCGGGTTTTAAATGTGTAACCACGATTTTATTGTGTTTGCATATGACCTTAAATCCTAGCGCGCGAGGTTTTTAAATGAAGCCCATGGCTATATGCCTAACCACCATGTGACCACAACCAGGAGCGTGGGGGTGGTTTTAAAATGGTTTTGGCAGTTGGCCCTTTTTACATTTGCGCGAGGTCATATGACCCACCATGTGCCTAGGGGCTAGGCGGTTAAGGGTTGGAGGCGCCCTAACCATCCTACAGTTTGCACAGTTATTTGGTTGTGCGCGGGTGCTGGGTTTTAACGCGTTTTGGGAGCGTGTTCTTGGTTCAAGCACACAGAGGTGCATTTTGGCGAACCAATTTCAGCAAGGTTGAAGGAGGAAAATGGAGGAGGCATAACTTCTTCATCTTTTGGCCGATTGAGGTGCCGTAAAAGCCCAGCTAGGGGTTTTTGGACGTGCTAAATCCATTGACACTGTTTTCATAGCCATTTGAATACTTCTTCTGCAAGTTTTTCACCATTGAAGTTTCAGCAAGCTACAGGGAGTTTGAAGGCCTCATTGACCGAGGACATGGTTTGGTGAGCCTATGTTTGTTTTCTGTGATTGAATAATCAGTTTTGGCTAATTGATATGCTCTGAACACATTGGGACAGGTTTCAGAGGCTGTTGAGGACTTTTATAGGTGTTTTTTCCAAAGAGAAGCTCAGGGAAGCTTATGGCCACATGTAGAAGAGGTCATGCTCGGATGAGCCATGATCCGTTTTCAGAGTTCTATTAGTCATTTTTGGGGTTTTTATGTGTTATGATCTCAATGATATAGTCTGTTTTTCCATTGGAATTGAGCAGCAACTTGTAAAAGAACTTTTGACTAATTAATCCCAGAGAGCCAAGTCCATTGATGGAGGCTCAAGGAGATGTAGCCCGGAGGGGGGTGAACTCCTTTATCATCTTGTGATTGTTCTGAGTTTGATGGTTTATTTGTTGCAAGTTATGTTGTCATGTATTTATTTAAAGTACATATTTAACCATCTAAAGAACAATTCCTCACACATAAGAATTTACAAGAAGATACATGAACTTAACACATAAGTTTATATCGCATATTTTAACACATGAAGCAAGGTCCTGTAAAGTTTATTTTAATGAAGTAGAGGGTGCTTTCATAGCATAACAAGTCATCCTTCTATTTTCAGATCAGGCTTGGACTAGTTTTCGGGAGACTGATTATTAGGGTTGTCTTTGTCATACTTTGGTTGTTGCGGATTTGCAGACCCCAACTCCCATTTGTTCTGGTGGAAATTTCTGCTCGATTTTAATAGCATATATATAGGCAACACCGAGTGATGAGATGTCTAGAAAATCCATTTCAGTTTGGATGTATCTATGTAGTGCCCCACGGTATTTCGGAACCAAATGTCGTTCGGAGTCTTTGATACCAAACTTGGTGTGAAAGGTATGGAAGGTATTGGTGAACTATGGAACTGCGCATCCCCTCTCTTGCCGCAGTGTGGTCCATCTCATGTACTGGTCCTCATAGTTGCCAACAGGGTAATACTATTCCTTTACCGCATCCACAAAAAAATCCCAAGTGGGCTCGACCCCATATATTACAGACTCTTCTGTGGAACTTTTCTCCTAGTAAGTTTCCCACCAATGTTTGAAATGGGGGAGATCTTTAAGGAGTGTGAAGGTTATCTTTTCCTTGTCGGAAAAATTGTGAATAGAGAAATAACCTTCTAGTAGGTTTAACCATTTATCTAGCGCATCCGCATCTATTTGACCTTCAAATATAGGAATATCAAAATTGACCTGTACCTTAAAAGTTGAGGTGCCTACAAAGTGTTTGCTTGATGAAGATGTGCCTGATTCTATTGGGAGGCATTGAAGGATATGGGAAAAATTCTCCATCATTTCGTCCCTCTGTCACGTGAGAGCTTGCTCAAGCAACAGACTTATAGGATCGTCTGCTGCATTTTTTTTCTTTTCTTCTGCCATTGAGGGTTTCTCTGGTGTGTGAGAGTGATTTTCCTCAAGAGAGACAAGCTTGATACCCAACTTTCTATACTCGGACCTCGTCGAAGACATGCACTGAAAAAAAAACAATCAAGAACAACCTGCTCTGATACCACCGATCCAGATTATTTTCGGCACGATATGAGAGCGGAGATATAATAAATAAATTCACAGAGATATCGTAGATATTCAATAATATAATAGAAATGTATCAGAGATGCAACCATAAACATAGATATACAGTAATACATGATTTCTATTAATGAAATAAATGTACAGAGACTGTAAAAATACAGAGTGAAAGACTCGCTAGAATGGTGGCAGCTTATCTCTGAGAAGAGATGTGATGGCTAATCGAATTCACAAGAAGATGATTACAATGAGGCTCTGGAAGCCCTTTTACAATAAACAAGAATGCCAAAAATCCTCTACATCCAAAAACCTAACCCTAGGTGATGAAGTGCCAAAAGTCATGTGGGCCCCGTTTGGGTAAGTTGGTGCATCAACTTTGCGGTGTCGTAACTTTTACATACGATCTCCGTTTTAGGCGTATGATAGCCCGTTAGAAAGGTATCGTCGAGGAGATTAATTTTAGGGCCCCAATAATGCCTTTAGAAATTATTGAATTGTTTCAATCCCGAAAAACCTTCATTTAGTCCCTCAAAATGGCCCTGGAAGTTAAATCCTACTAAAAATAGTAAATTGCCAAAATCGCCAAAAAACTGTTTTGAGCCAGTTGGAAAAGGTGAGTGGCCACCAATATTCACCTAGATCAATCCTCCCTCCTTAAGAAGAAATGGTCTCCATTGCGTCGAGTTCCCAGGGGAGAGGGAAAAGCGTTTGTTGAATCTGCATCTTGGTGAGTTGTTTGTCTTACTAGAGATGTTGCGTTTCTCAGTTTGTGGAAGTCTGTCAAGAACCTATTGAGGTTGAGGCCATTCAACAAGTTGAGATACCTAAGAGGACGGTGTGTAGAAGAAATATTTGTGCTTTGCTGCAACCTTGTCGACCTACTTCTGTTGGATAGAAGGTGCTTGGGGTGAGGCTCTAGTGGTTGCAGTGACCTTCTATTCTTCTTTTGAACAAATTGTGAAGAAGCTAAATTTTGTAGTATGAGATACTACCTTGCGGAAATTTTTAAGTGGAACAGTAGTCGGAACTACCTCTGGTATTCTATAGAGATGTGCCCCCAAAGTAACAATGAAACTATGGGGTCGAGACTCATAAACAACATGGCGCTTACACATATATGGTTGGCCCAAGAGAACATCACAGACATCCAGTGGGGAAACATCACATAATACCTCATCCTTGATGGGTTGGATGCCGTATGAAAATCGACCTTGATGGCTGACACAGAGATCTCATCCTTGGCAAAGCCACCTGATGTTGTATGGCTATGGGTGTGGTGTTGTCGACAATCCCAACTGTTTGACAACCTCTGCTGAGATGAGGTTCTTCTGGCTTCCACTATCAACACTAAAATGCAGCGGGGTCCCCTTCACCCACATTTGTGAATGAAAAAGGTGCTCCCCCTCTTTCGGAACTGTTGGTTCTTCTGGTTGAATTGTTGTGGTTGCAACAATAGCAGTGGGGTATGCATCAATGATCTGTCCTTTACCAGTATTTTTAGAATCAGATTCCGAATTAGGGTTCAATTCCTTGTCTTTGATATCAACGACCAATGACTATTTTGAGCGACATTCATCGGTGTTGTGCCAGGGGATTTTGTGGCAATCACACCATTTTCTAGTGTCGTTCTTTTTCTTCCCGTGATCCTTATTTTATTGTGGCTTGGATTGGTTTTTGGGAGACTGTTTGTTAGGGTTGTATTTGTCATACTTTGGTTGTTGCGGATTTGCAGACCCAAACTCCCATTTGTTCTTGTGCTTAAATTTCTTCTCGATTTTAACAGCATATCGATAAGCAACACCGAGTGATGAGATGTCCAGAAAATCCATTTCAGTTTGGATGTATCTGTGTAGAGCCCCACGATATTTCAAAATCAAATTTCATTCGGAGTCTTTGATACCCAACTTGGTGTGAAAGGTATGGAAGGTATTGGTGAAATCTGGAGTTGCTTGACCCCTCTCTTCCCGCAGTGTGGTCCATCTCATGTACTGGTCCTCATAGTTTCCAATAGGGTAATATTGTTCCTTTACCGCATCCACAAAAAAATCCCAAGTGGGCTCAACCCCATATATTCTAGACTCTTCTGTGGATATTTTCTCCTAGTAAGTTTCCCACCAATGTTTGACATGGGGGAGAGATTTAGGGAGTGTGAAGGTGATCTTTTCAATGTCGAAAAAATTGTGAACAGAGAAATAACCTTTTAGCAGGTTTAACCATTTATCTAGGGCATCTGCATCTATTTGACCTTCAAATATAGGAATATCAAAATTGACTTGTACCTTAAGAGGCGAGATGCCTCCAAAGTGGCCTCTTGATGAAGATGCGCCTGATGCTATCATGAGGCGTTGAAGGATGTGGGAAAAATTCTCCGTCATTTCGTCCCTCTATCGTGTGAGAGCTTGCTCAAGCAACAGACTTATAGGATCGTCTGCTATGTCGTTTTTCTTTTCTTCTGCCATTGAGGGTTTCTTGGGTGTGAGAGAGTGATTGTCCTCAAGAGAGACAAGCTCGAGACCCAACTTGTTATACTCAGACCTCGTCGGGGACATGCACTGAAAAAAAATGATCAAGAACAGCCTGCTTTTATACCATTGATCCAGATTATTTTCGGCACGAAATGAGAGTGGAGATATAATAAAGAAATTCACAAAGATATCGCAGATATTCAATAATATAATAGAAATGTATCAGGATGCAACCATAAACAAAGATATACATTAGTACACTATTTCTATTAATGAAAGAAATGTACATAGACTGTAAAAATACAGAGTGAAAGACTCGCTAGAATGGTGATAGTTTATCTCTGAGAAGAGATGTGATGGCTACTCGCATTCGCAAGAAGATGATTACAATGAGGCTCTAAAGGCCTTTTTACAATAAACAAGAATGCCAAAAACCCTCGACATCTAAAAACATAACCGTAGGAGATGAAGCGCCAAAAGTCATGTGGGCCCCATTTGGGTAAGTTGGTGCATCAACTTCCCGGGGTCGTAAGTTTTGCATACGATCTTCGTTTTAGGCGTATGATAGCCTGTTGGAAAGGTATCATCGAAGAGATTCATTTTGGGGCCTCAATCATGCCTTTGGCCATCCTTTAGTTGGGTCAATCCTGAAAAAACTTCATTTAGGCCCTCAAAATGGCCCCAGAAGTTAAAACCTGCTAAAAACCATAAATTGCCAAAATTGCTAGAAGTTTGTTCTGAGCCAGTTTGAAAAGGTGGGTGGCCACTGATATCCACCTGGATTAATCCTCCCTCATTAGGAAGAAATGGTCTCCATTGTGTTTAGTTCCTAGGGGAGAGGGAAAAGTGTTTGTTGAATCTGCATCTTGGTGAACTGCTTGTCTTGTTGGAGATGTCGCGCTGCTCAGTTTGTGGAAGTCTGTCATGAACTTGTTGAGGCTGAGGCCATTCAACAAGTCCAGATACATGAGAGGAAGGTGTGCATAAGAAATCTTCGTGCTTTGCTGCAACCTTGTTGACCTGCTTCTTTTGGATAGAAGGTGCTTGGGGCGAGGGTGTAGTGGTTACAATGTCCTTCTGTTATTCTTTTGAACAGATTGTGAAGAAGCTAAATTTTGCAGTATGAGATACTACCTTGCGACACTTTTTAGGTGGAACAATATTCAGAACTACCTCTAGTATACTGTAGAGATGATCCCCCAAAGTAACAATGACACTATGGGGTCGAAGCTGATAAACAACATGGCGCTTCCACATATATGGTTGGCCCAAGAGAACAACACAGACATCCAGTGGGGAAACATCACATAATACCTCATCATTGAAGGGATGGATTCTATATGACAATTGACATTGTTGGCTGACATGGAGATATCTTCCTTGGTGAAGCCACCCGATGTTGTATGTTTTTGGGTGTGGTGTTGTCGACAATACCAACTGTTTGATGACCTCTGCTGAGATGAGGTTCTTCTGGCTTCCGCTATCAACAATAAAATGCAGCAGGGTCCCCTTCAACCACATTTGTGAATGAAAAAGGATCTCCCCCTCTTTGGGATCTATTGGTTCTTCTGGTTGAATTGTTGGGGTCGCAACAATAGCAGTGTGGTCTGCGTCAATCATCTTTCATTTACCAGTATTTTCAGAATCAGATTCTGAATCATGGTTCGGCTCCTTGTCTTTGATCTCGATCACCAATGAATGTTTTGAGCAACATTCATCGGTGTTGTGAGAGGGGATTTTGTGGAAATCGCATCATTTTCTAGTGTCCTTTGTCTTCTCATGACCCTTCTTTTCCTGTGGCTTGGATTGGTTTTCGAGAAACTATTTGTTAGGGTTGTCTTTGTCATACTTTGGTTGTTGCGGATTTGTAGACCCGAACTCCCATTTGTTCTAGTGCTTAAATTTCTGCTCGATTTTAAAAGCATATCGATAGGCAACACCAAGTGATGAGATGTCCAGAAAATCCATTTCAGTTTGGATTTATCTATGTAGAGCCCCACGGTATTTCAGAACCAAATGTCATTTAGATTCTTTGATACCGAACTTTGTGCGCAAGGTATGGAAGGTATTGGTGAAATCCATAACTTCTTGACCCCTCTCTTTCCGCAGTGTGGTCCATCTCATGTACTGGTCCTCATAGTTGCCAATAGGGTAATATTGTTCCTTTACCGCATCCACAAAAATATCCCAAGTGGGCTCGGCCCCATATATTCTAGACTCTTCTGTGGAACTTTTCTCCCAGTAAGTTTCCCACCAATGTTTGACACGGGGTAGAGATTTAAGGAGTGTGAAGATGATCTTTTCTCGTTCGGAAAAATTGTGAATAGAGAAATAACCTTCAAGCAGGTTTAACCATTTATATAGGGCATCCGCATCTATTTGACCTTCAAATATAGGAATATCAAAATTGACCTGTACCTTAAAAGGTGAGGTGCCTCCAAAGTGGCCGCTTGATGAATATGCGCCTAACGTTATTAGGAGGCATTGAAGGATGTGGGAAAAATTCTCCATCATTTCGTCCCTTTGTCACGTGAAAGCTTTCTCAAGCAACAAACTTATAGGATCGTCTGCTCCGTTGTTTTTCTTTTCTTCCAACATTGAGGGTTTCTTGGGTGTGCGAGAGCGATTGTACTCAAGAGAGAGAAGATTGAGACCCAACTTGCTATACTCAGACCTCGTCGAGGACATGCACTGGAAAAAAAATGATCAAGAACAGCCTGCTCTAATACCACCGAACCAAATTATTTTCGGCATGAAATGAGAGAGGAGATATAACAAATAATTTCACAGAGATATCACAGATATTCAATAATATAATAGAAATGTATCAGAGATGAAACCATAAACACAGATATACAGTAATACATGATTTCTATTAATGAAAGAAATGTACAGAGATTGTAAAAATATAGAGTGAAAGACTTGCTAGAATGGTGGCAGCTTATCTCTGAGAAGAGATGTGATGGCTACTCGCATTCACAAGAAGATGATGAAAATGAGGGTCTAAAGGCCTTTTTACAATAAACAGGAATGCCAAAATCCCTCGACATCCAAAAACCTAACCCTAGGAGATGAAGCGCCAAAATTCATGTGGGCCTCGTTAGGGTAAGTTGGTGCATCAACTTCCCGGGGTCGTAACTTTTGCATATGATATTCGTTTTAGGCGTATGATAGCCCGTTAGAAAGGTATCATAGAGGAGATTCATTTTGGGGCCTCAATCATACCTTTGGCTATCATGGAGTTGGGTCAATCCTGAAAACCTTCATTTAGGCCCTCAAAATGGCCCTGGAAATTAAAACCTGCTAAAAATAGTAAATTACCAAAATTGTCAGAGAACTGTTTTGAGCCAGCTAGGAAAGGTGGGTGGCCACCGATTTCCACCTGGATCAATCCTCCCTCTTTAGGAAGCAATGGTCTCCATTGCGTTGAGTTCCCGGGAGAGAGGGAAAAGGGTTTGTTGAGTCAGCATCTTGGTGAGTTGCTTGTCTTGCTGGAGACATCGCACTGCTCAGTTTGTGGAAGTCTGTCACGAACTTGTTGAGGCTGAGGCCATTCAACATGTCGAGATACATGAGAGGACGGTGTGTAGAAGGAATTTTTGCGCTTTGATGCAAACTTTTCAACCTGCTTTTGTTGGATAGAAGGTGCTTGGGGTGAGGTTGTAGTGGTTACAATGTCCTTCTGTTCTTCTTTTGAACAGATTGTGAAGAAGCTAAATTTTGCAGTATGAGATACTACCTTGCGACACTTTTTAGGTGGAGGAGTAGTCGGAACTACCTATGGTATTCTGTAGAGATGAGCCCCCAAAGTAACAATGACACTACAAGGTCGAGACTGATAAGCATCATGGCGCTTCCACAATATATATGGTTAGCCCAAGAGAATATCACATACATCTAGTGGGGTAACATGACATAATACCTCATCCTTGAAGGGTTGGATGCCGTATGACAATCAACATTGATGGCTGACATGAAGATCTCATCCTTGGAAAAGCCACCCGATGTTGTATGGTTGCGGGTGTGGTGTTGTCGGCAATCCCAACTGTTTGACGACCTCTACTGAGATGAGGTTCTTCTGGCTTCCTCTATCAACAATAAAATGCAGTGGGGTCCCCTTCACCCACATTTGTGAATGAAAACGATGCTCCCCCTCTTCGGTATCTATTGGTTCTTCTGGTTGAATTGCTGCGGTCGCAACAATAGTAGTGGGGTCTGTGTTAATGATCTATCCTTTACCAGTATTTTCAGAATCATATTCCGAATCAGGGTTCGGCTCCTTGTCTTTGATATTGGCCACCAATGACTGTTTTGAGCGACATTCATCATTGTTGTGCCAGGGGCTATTGTGGTAATCACACCATTTTTCGGTGTCCTTCTTTGTCTTCCCATGACCATTCTTTTCCTGTGGCTTGAACTAGTTTTCGGGAGATTGTTTGTTAGGTTTGTCTTTGTCATACTTTGGTTGTTGCAGATTTGCAGACCCGAACTATCGTTTGTTCTGGTGCTTAAATTTCTGCTCATTTTTAACAACATATCAATAGGCAACACCGAGTGATGAGATGTCCAGAAAATCCATTTCAGTTTGGATGTATCTATGTAGAGCCCCATGGTATTTCAGAACCAAATGGCGTTCAGAGTCTTTGATATCCAACTTGGTGCTCAAGGTGTTACACATCAAAATTACTCAATTGGATAAGTGTCGCATATTCCTCTCAATTGTTGTAAGTGTCGCAACTTCCTTACAACTTTCGCAAGTGTCGTAAGTTGGTTACAAGTGTCCCAAACGTTGTTTAATCATGTTGACATAATGAAGACACTAAGGAGACACTTAAAAAATATGATGTACTTGGTTTGAAGAAGGAGAGCTGGTTCACTGGAGTCAGATAACTCTTAACACCTGAAAAGGGATTTCAATCAAGAGTTTTGAGGGTGAACGCTCCTCTGAAACAACCTTAGGAGCGCTGGCGCTCCCCTATAAGGCCTCAGGGAGCGTTATAACGCTTCCTCACCCTTTTGAAGGAGTGCTGCCCACTTTTGAAGTGCTGACACTCCCCTTAAGCTTCTTAGGGAGCGTTCTAGCACTCTGATGCCCCTTTTGAAGGAGTGCTCCCTAATATGGGTCAGTTGTTAGCCCGGTGAGGAGAATGAGGAAAGGATCTTTCAAAATTAGGAGGCAATTGTACTCGAATTCTTGGTTTCATCAGGAGATCCCTGATCTAAGGAGGAGGTTCCCAACTTGTTCTAAAGATAACTCAAGAGGTTAAGCTTCTCTCAACCTATATAAGCAAGCTCTATGATGGTGGAAAGGGGAAGAATTGCTAGCATGAAACCTATGATCTCATAGGAAACACACAGTCAGGTAAAGGAGAAGTGATCAGTGAAGATGTTGTCACCCAGGTTGTGGATCTTTCGAGCAAGGGTTAGACGAAGGGGACTTGACGAAGCTGTCGCATTCACATCTACTATTGTAAGTACTGCTGTCGTTATTCTCATTAATATGACACGCTTGGCTTGTTTCTTTCTAGTTTGTGTCTGATGTTACATGAACTTATCATTAACTGATAGATCTATTTTCAAGCTAATATCAATAGAGTAGGAAGTAGTCGTATCTTATTTGTCTGCAGAACTCAGCGAGGAGAAAAGGATTGGAGCGCAACTCGGAGCGTGCAGGGACAAACATCGATAACGAGGTACTTCTGTTATCCTTCCTTCTCATGTATTAGTTTAGATAGATTTGAAAGGAAGTCAGTGTCCACGTTAAGAATTTTTCTGTCTAGGGTTAAGGTCAATCTCTTAAAGGCGATCTACCTGTCCGCAGGGAGATTTTCCTACAACAGAAACTGGCGACTCCACTGGGGAGATAGCCTCGGATCGAAACCTCTTGTTTCGATTTCTCCTCATTGACCTATTTCTATCCCTTGATTGTTTCCGACCTGGTTCACTCCTCTTTTGATTGGTTTCATGAGATGATTGGATCCCTACCCCATCACACTCAGCATAATTGTCAAAATTGGATTGCAATTTTTTTATTTTTCTGACAATTTTTGGAGTTTCAGACCCTGGCGCCCCTTTCCTAGTGTTAAAAGAGCGCCAGTGCTCCTAATATCTTTGCACAGAGCGCTATAATGCTCCTTTCCCTTGGCAACAGAGCGCCAGCCCTCTTTGGCTCAAAAATCTTCCAGAATTGCATTTTTTTTGGATTTTGCCTCTGTGTTTCCTCTGCTGAGTAACCTTGTGAGTCAGTGTGTCTTCCTTTTCAACCTTGACATCTGTCTTTTGATTGAAGAATAATCACATCACTGTTTGGATCTTGTAGCCTTCTTCACTATTTTCATTCAAGTCTTTCCTGTTGAGCGAAGTTTAAGACCCATGCATTGTTCTTCTCTCCTCATCAGCTGAGTACAAACCCTGGTGAAGGTCATCAAAGTCCTACAAACCTCTTTATCTTGATTCGAGTCAAGGTCATTGTTCTTCAAATTTTTCTTTTTGGGTGTGAATTTTGTTTTCTCTTTGATTGTTTCTTTTCTTTCGCTTTTCATTTTGATTGCAACGAAAGGGTGCATTGTTTGTATGACTTTAGCTTTTGCTAGTTTGATTTTCATTCATACAAAGACAATTAACAAGACAAGCCTTGTGTTGAATTGATCTTTAACTCATATACGAACAATGAAAAAGCATCTCCATGATTGATTGTGCATATTAGAAGGCATTTAAAAGTTTTTGCATTACATCAGGATTTGATTGAGAAAAAGAATCGTTTGAGGAAACTCCATATTTGTGCTTATTAAGTGAAAATAACTCTCTCTCTCCCTTAGATAGACGTTCATCGAAAGGAAATGACTGCTTATCATATTCGATGCATTCTTTGGGTCTGAGTCATAATTCCATCTGTTTCACTTCCATACACCCCTTTTGCGTAAAGAACAACCATAAAAATCAACTCTAATTAAAAATTATCTAGAATTTTCTCTTTGCTAGGATCCTCCACCAACAGTAGAATAGGTGTAGTACTTTGGATTAGGCTGTGAGCATAACTCTCCAAAGTTTCCAAAACAAACAGTAGCATCCTGAGTTAGGGAGAGTCAAATCCAATCATCGTATAAGTCTGCCTGGGATCCCCCTCTCACACAGGGGTTACACACGAGGTCACATTCGGGTAAGCTACGGGGACTAACCCTCCGTGGCTTAACTGATTTTGGTGGTTAGATCGTATTATGGGGGTCACTCTGAGGTAAATCCACAATTACTGCGTGGAAGCCTTCTAGTTGATTTCGGGCTTGATACCCTGCCTGTACGTTCCGATCGGACTGTCGACTGTTCCCGCCTAGGGGCTGACTGCGAATTGGTAACCTTAGTAGCCATAATATGTAGGGTCTTACACAAGGTGACGGTGATGGGAAGTCTCACTGTACCTGGAGAAAACATTGGTCAAACTCACTCGGGCTCCTTGGAGGGTAAATCCATAATTACTGCATGGAAGCTTGCACCAGGGCGTAAGTCTATTAAGCAGGTCACCATTGTAACTGTTCCACCCTACCCCCACCCCTTCTGGACTTGATCACGCGACATTGGATTTCATCACCAACTAGTACGGTCATCAAAAGAAGGTCCTGTTTGCTTGGCTGTGATTCTTAGATTTTTTAGCGTGTGCTGTTTCTTTCACTAGTTGGCCATAGATTTCTTTCGCCGACTCTTTTCTGCCAACATCGACCCTCCATGCCGTTCGCGGAGACTACAGGGACTTCCTCCAGAAAATATGGAAGGAAACACCCCTTTACCCCCTCATTCCACGGAGGAATCTCCTCAACGGAGCGAGGTTCAAAACACTACAACTTCCCAGGAAGAAGTTCCCATCCCTTTGGAGAATTTTCGAATCATCTCAGAATATCCGGAAGCATACCGCATTCCAGAAGGATACGAATGACAGATCCTCCACTTAAATTCTGCCGGAGAATTTGTTGTCAATCCAGATATTTCGGCTGGGTCTCCTCAAAACCCTTTAGCCAATGACCCTTTTTGGACTGCGGACGTTGTTCGGAGTCCACCACGCTTGGTGCGAGATCTTTATGGAACAGGAGAAGGTGCCAACACATCTTTCTCCTACACTGTACCCCCAAATCACTTCACCGGTACTACCACTTTTACAGCCACACCAACCGTTGGTTCGAACATACCGTCCGTTGGCCCAAGGCCTACTATTCCCCTCCAGACGACCCATTCAACAATGGCCCCGCACATTCCGACTATCCCTGCCGGTAATGCGGTAGTTAATCAAGACCCGATTGGCACACCTGTAACACCAAGACCTACACTCCCTTTTGGATTTAGGGCACTGAACGCGTCCGCTACCACCATTGCCCAAACCACTACTCAAATTGTACCGGGAAGTTCCATACCTATCCAACAACCCGGAGGGACTAGCCTTGGTGGTCCTAACCCGATCGACAACACTGGTCAGTCATTGGCATCCAGCTTTCAGATCCCGAGAACTCTACCTCAAACTGGGGGGCATCCTCCCTTCGGAGGACAAATTCCATTCGGAGGGAACCCTAATTCTGGGGGGCATCCTCCCACCAGAGGACAAATTCCATTCGGGGGGCACCCTCATGCTGGGGGGCAACCTCAAGTCGGAGTCCACCATCAACCACAAGGAAAAAATGTGTCCGTCGCACCCAATCCGTGGGGAGTCCCTTTTCAAGGAAATCTGCATGCCTCCACGGGACAAAATGTGCCTGCCGCACCTAACCCATGGAACGTTCCTTTCTCAGGAAGCCCACACTTCCCGGCAGGACAAAATTCTCAGGCTCCGCAAAAACCTCCTTATGGACAAATGCCCAACCCAACCCATAACCCTCAAAACCCATCCGATTATCCTCCGCTCACACATGCTTCTCAAAACACCTCAAATCCTGCGTACCTCGGTCAAAACCAACCTCATATGAGAGGGCCCACTAGTTATAATTATCCACATAACCCGGTAATGGCCCCCACTGGTGTACCTCTTCCACACCAACATTACCCACAGGTTAACCGACAACTACCTTTTCTGGCTACCCTGGATCTTCCAGACTTGTCTCGGTTAACGAATGATACCATTTATCATTCTCCGGTTTGGCCAGCTATTCCAGCAAAACTTCCTTCTAATATCCCAAAATTCGACGGAAAATCCGGAGAAGACCGAACAACCACGTGATGACTTTCCATTTGTGGTGTTCATCCAACTCCCTCATGGACGACTCTATTCGTTTGCGTCTTTTCTAACGAACACTTACGGGTTCTGCAGCAAAATGGTATATTGAATTACTACGCGCATCTTTTTACGATTTCAACTCCCTCGCCATGTCCTTCCTCACACACTTCCAACTACCCATTCGATATGAGATAGGTACTGAACTATTAACCTCTCTTCGTCAGACAACTTCCATACACATCTCTGATCATATCCATGAATGGAGACGGCGACGAAGGCTAATCAAAGCGGTCATCCCCGACCAATTATTAGCGGAATGGTTCACGAAATCATTATTACCCCAGATCACTCGTGATATTGCCATGGGCGGTGTGGTCACCGAGGAAGAAGCCATTGCCCGAGCTCAGTACTTAGACTTAGTCTATTCACAATCCGGTACTCTGTATGAGTTGATACCGAACGCTACCTGTGCTACTAACGATCCATCCAAAACATCGACTGCTTTGCATGCGGATGGAGTTATTTTCTCCATCAAAACCCAATCTACCACCCAGTCCACTGGAACGACTTAGCGGCCTGCTTCGATGTCTACTCCCAGTTCGACTGTACCCTCTTCTACCCCCCCTCAAACTCAGGTCTCTGGTGTGAATGTGGTCCAATCAACCCCTTCACAACAACTTGGGGGAAAGAAGAAAGTGAGAAACAAAACAAAGAAGAACCATAACAATGAACAACCCAAAACCCAACCACAAACACCTGCTGCCGGAAAACAACCACAACGAAAACCAAAATTCCCATGTCTCATTTGCGGTGACGATCACTACACTCGAGACTGCCCACATCGCGATGAAGTGGCCAAAATTTTCAAGGGAAATTCACAACCCGCTGTGCTTACTCAGCCTTTTTCGCAACAACAATCTTTGGTTGCACAAACCCCCACACTGGGGGGCAGCTCCAACCAACCCCCTGATGAGGCCTCGACCAACGCCCACATTTACATGTTTAACGGGGTTAATCTAACCACTCGTTCTGCGACATACGACATGCCAGTTAAACCTGATAAGCCAAAGACTGCTAACGGTTCTTCGCCAGATCCTCTACCATCCTCTGTTAATCCTCCATCTGTTAGCCCTCCATACGGGCCACTTCAGATTGAGAAACCTTCTTTTGACTCCATCTTACGCCCTCCTAAGAGCACCATCCGTAAATCCACTTTCAATCCTAATTCACGGGCTGCCCAAAATTACAATATTGTAGAAGATTTGGCCCAAGCCCCGTGTGCCATGTCTGCGTTGGAAGTTCTACAATACTGTCCCAACCAACGTAGGACCCTCTTAGCTTCCATTGGTGCTTTCAATCCTGAGTCATCAAACTACATCACATTTAATCTGGATGATCATCAACCGCTACTCTCCCACCAGCTAGCTTTTCAAATCGATGTTGTTGTTCACAATCAACAAATCCACCGGACTATCCTGGATGAGGGAGCCTCTACCTGTGTCATGTCTCTAGCCTGTTGGAAAGGTTTAAAATCACCTGCCCTTAACAAATCCCTAACGATGTTACGCGCTTTCGATGGATGAGGTTTCCTTCCTCACGGATTACTACAATCCCTAGCCGTCCAATTGGGTGGCAAAACTGTTACGGTTGATGTCGAGGTGGTCGATGCTCCCCTCGATTACAACCTATTACTCGGAAGAAGTTGGTTCTACGCTATGACTGCCGTTACCTCGTCGGTGTTTCGATGTGTACAATTCCCCCATCAAGGCAAAATTGTCACCGTCGATCAACTTGACTTCTATACACCCAACGCTCGCATCCCTGCCACCAACAACATCCCTTTTTTAGGAGACCACCCAGTTACGTATGAAAGCGTTGGTGTTGACTTATTGAAAGATTCTAGCCTTATGGGTACTTTCCCTACACCACTTCCACTCACTGCACACCACATTGCTACCATCAACATGATCTCGACTATGCCTTATCAATCCTTGGAATCATCTGATCCTTGGATTGTACCTAGAAATTTGGAATTTGATGTGCTCAGTGACACCATGCCACTCAGCCCAGTCGAGGCCGCATACGTAGCTATCCAATCTACCTCTCCCTCTCCCAACAATTCACATTCATTGGCACCCGATGCTTACTCGGTGCCCTCGTGGTTGGATTCCCTATCATCTGTCGTTGATTACATTTCCCACATTTTTCCTTCGTACGAATCTATTATGGAAATGCTTAGCATTGACGAATTTCCCTGGGATGATAACCACCATCGATCCTCTTTCCTTCTGCCTTTGGAAGAAGTTCAAGACATATGATCTGTCTTCCCCCCCGATGTTACCGATGCTCCACAATCCCCTATCCTCACACACGATACTTTCTCTGAGGGGATCATGGGTAACATCTCTACTACAATCACAATTGACATTTCAGTCAAAGAAGGTGTCGTGGAAAACATTAATCTTGGTGCTAATTGCACGCTCGACGAAGTGGTTTATTACACCGCTTTGTTCAAGGAATTCCGCGATGTCTTCTCATGGAGCTACGAGGAAATGCCAGGGATTGACCCTTCAATCGTCATACACGAAATCAAAAATTACCCTGACGCAAAACCGGTTCGATAGAAACTCTACCCGGTTCACCCCAAGAAAATGGCAGCTATAAAGGCAGAAGTTGAAAAAATTCTAAAATCTGGCTTCATCTACCCCGTCCCTTTGAAGGAATGGGTCTCCAACCTCGTTTCGGTTGCCAAGAAATAAGGGACCATCCGTGTTTGCGTAGATTATCGAGATCTCAACAAAGCTTGTCCCAAGGAAAACTACCCTACTCCTTTCATCGATCAAATCATCGATAATTGCGCAGGAAGCGTAATCTTCTCTTTCATGGATGGATTTTCTGGATATAACCAGATTGAAATCTTACCTGCTGATCAACATAAAACAACCTTCATCTGCCCTTGGGGAAATTTTTCCTACCGGAAGCTACCTTTTGTCCTTAAAAATGCTGGTGCTACTTTCCAGCGAGCCATGTCGTATGCTTTCCACTACATCAAGCATATCGCGGAACCTTACCTCGATGACTTACCCGCCCATTCATCCCACCGACCTGATCATGTTGGTCACTTGCGGGCAATTTTTCTTCGATGTCGTTTCTATCGTATTCGTCTGTACCCACATAAATGCATTTTCGCTGTCGAATCCGGCCGACTCCTCGGTTTCATCATCTCCAAAGACGAGATCAGGGTGGATCCCTTAAAGATCAAGGCCATTCTAGCCTTACCCCCACCTACCAACTTAACCCAACTCCAAAGTTTGCAAGGCAAAGAAAACTTTCTTCGTCGTTTCATCTGCAATTATGTCGAGATCACTAAAGGATTTATGCGGCTACTGCAAAAGAACGTCCCTTTCATCTGGGATGACACTGCCCAACGGTCATTCGACGCTCTCAAGCACGCTTTGACCCACGCTCCTTTGTTACATCCTCCCGAATATACAAAGGATTATATCCTTTACTTGACCGCTTCTACTTCTACCATTGCGATGGTGTTAGTTCAAGAGGACTCTAACGGCGAAGAACACGTGATTTATTATCTAAGCAAGAGTTTATCTGGACCCGAACTCAGATATTCGCATGTTGAGAAACTGGCTATGGCAGCCGTCATTGCTGTCCAAATATTCCACCACTACATCTTATTACGCACCACCACGGTAATCGCAGACTCCAACCCCATGTACCATGTCTTGACGCGTCAAGTACTTGGGGGAAAATATTCGAAATGGATTGTTATTCTTCAAGAATTCGATCTCGAGTTTACAAAGGCTAAAGCCAAAAAATACCTGGTGTTTGCCGAGCTCATCTATGCTCTCCCTTGTGCCGATAAAAAAATTGAACCTAGAGATTCTCTCCCCGATGAATATCTCTTCCTCATCAGCACCTCTGACCCTTGGTACGGAGACATTCTCCTCTACCTTCAAACTCAACGTTTTCAGCCCAACATCTCTGGCGAAGAGCGTCGACGCATCCGTCACCACTCTTGTCGTTATCTCATCCTTGGCAACACTTTGTATCGCCGTGGTATTGACACCATCCTTCAGCGATGTCTGATTCACGAAGAGGCTGAACGCGTTTTGAACGATTTTCACCTTGGCGCCTGTGGTGGTCACCTTTTCGGGATGGCCACAGCCCAAAAAATCCTACGTGCCGGCTACTTTTGGCCCTCGATTTTCAAAGATTGCATCAAGGCCGTCAAAAAATGCCCACCCTGCCAAATCTTCAACAAGAAGGCACGCACCCACCCTACTGCGTTGCACCCCATTATTTCCATCGGCCCCTTTTCCAAATGGGGTATTGATTTCATGCAGTGTAAGCCTACCTCAGCCGGGGGGCACAGTTACATCATCGTCTTCATCGACTACTTCACCAAATGGGCTGAGGCTATGCCTACCTTCCTGAATGATGGCCGTACTGCAGCTCTATTCCTCTTCAACCATATCATTACTCATTTTGGTGTACCACGTGCCATCGTCACCAACCATGGTGCACACTTCAAAAACCAGATGATGAGCGAGTTACATGTCAAATTGGGTTTTCTCCATGAAAACTCATCCCCTTACTACCCTCAAGCGAACGGGCAAGTTGAGGCTATCAACAAAGTCCTAAAAACCATGATCCAACGCATGGTAGGGGAAAACAAGACATCGTGGAATTTACAACTGTTTTCCGCTCTCTGGGCCTATTTCACGTCTGTGAAAACCTCAACTGGATTCACTCCTTTCCAGTTGGTCTATGGCATTGAAGCTGTCCTACCAATCGAGTGCAAGATTCCATCACTAAAATTGAAAGTAGAACTCCTTCCCCATACGTCTGTGGAAGAAGAACGATTCTTATATCTATCCAAGCTGGACGAAACACGCCGCGATGCTGCCCTCATTAATGAGGCACATCAGAAACGAATTAAGAGTCAATATGACAAATCTGTCCAACCTCGAGCCTTTGCAGAAGGAGACTTAGTCCTCGTTTACGACCAAGCACACGATAAATTGGGAACAGGAAAGTTAGAACCTATGTGGCACGGTCCTTACATCGTGAAGCATGTTTT
>ML820949.1:8277-46068 GCA_009831015.1 Picea engelmannii
TTACCCCATCAATTACCCCAACAGTGGTCAAGTGGATTAGTGTAAGATCCAAGCAGTCATCCGAAATGAAAGGAACCTAATGCATATATAAGAAGGTCATAACGATCAAATATGACACATACCATGATACCTCGGACCAATTACCTCATGGAGCAAGAGCCCTCTCCGATGCAAGCCCAGGCCGGTGGTGATGGAAGCTGCTACCGCTGACAGGACAAGTCTGGCTGAGAAGAAGAAAGATGGGCCCTCCAGGGCCATGCTCAAGTCACTCCTGCTCTCGGTACTCCATGTCTAGGACCATGTGGGCCTCAAGACATGATCTCCTAGTTATCCCTAGATATCGGGGATAACAGGTAGAATATTATATTCCGATGTAATAAAGGTCAATATTAATAAGACCTAGCAATAAGGAAGAATAAATTGAAAGTAAGAAGACCTAATAGAAGCTTCCGCTTCTAGAAGGATCTTCCTCTAGATGGTTCTTTTGATAGACATATTTAGTATAAATAGGAGTCGAGGGTATGAGAACTTTATCTTGGATATTATTGTAATAGAGCTCTGCTCGACTGGAGGTTTCCCCCTCGAAGAGGCAAGTGAACATTGCTCTCAGTAATCGAAGTGTTCTTTCTGGTGTTATTATGTTATCATTTCAGTATTATTGTGGTGTTGTTCTGGTTATATTGTTGTTCATCTGCCATTTCTAGCAATTTATTTATGTTTTGCATACTTTTTATATCTGGAATATTACAAGTGGTATCAGAGCACTTTCCTCTATAGAAAATTGTGGGTAAATTTTTTTCAGGGTAGAGACGTATTCCGGCGTCTTTAGGCTACAGAGATCTGTCATTACGTGCATAAAACCGTAGTTGAGGGATTCATACACGTAGGAAATACAAGTGGTACTTAAGCGCACATCTGTTGACCACCCTTGTAACCCCTGTCGGTACCCCTTCGAGTGGTAGCGCATAAGAAAGCACCTGTATACGGATTGACCTAGATTTCCTGAAGCCCTCTTTAGATAAACCGATCAGTCGCCTGACTGCTATAGTATCACCGAGAACAACACTCGAGAAGATAGTCTCTAGTACCTAGGTAGTCGGGTAGTACGACTAAGGGCACAGTCTAGCCTCCTTAGTTGGTGCCCTAAGATATTGGGCCGAGTACTACTGTTGGACCCCGAACGTATATCAGAAAGCTATAGCACAAGGCAAACTGATGCAGCCCCCCTCTCCTCCTAGGGTTCTGCTGACCTCCTGGTCTCTGGATCTTTCTTCTGCTAAATTGAATCGACTCTTCGGGCTCCTGATTGAACCCAAATCAAATATGCACAGGCCCCTTTGTTCCCTGTGTGCAGGTCCTGACAGACCCGCGGGCTAATTTCCACGCACTCTCAAAACACTAGTTTCAGGCGTAAGCCCCTTTGGTGTTAGCCCCTCCTTCATATGACCTTGGGTCGTGTCCTTGTGCTAATGCGCGATTGCGGGCGCGAGCAAGAGTGGTTTCAAACCAACCCACTTTATGCCCCACAATCCTCGTCGTTCTGCCACGTATCCATTTGCAAATACCGTGGTTCCAATTGCGGCCCGCTCTAGAATAATTATCCTCCGCGCAGGTTCTGGCCCCGCAATCCTTCCCGTCCGTCGATCTCCTGTCTCTCGGCGTTTCCTCGCGATCAACGGCTTCTATCGAATCTCCTTTCCCGCCATCTACGCACAACCTCAAATCGCCCTGATCTGTCTCCACATAACTCCCCTCTAGATCAACAACTGTCATTGATTTCGCCTTTCGGACTTCGGGAGTTTCGATTTTCAAACTTCTCTCTCTACTATATGGAAATCTCACGGAGTGGAAGAACTGCTGCCATCTAGCAACTTGAATCTACGGCCAGGATCTCCTCCGTGAGTCCGGCCTTCGGGAATCTCAATTCTCAACCTCCACAAGCTCCCTTTGCTAAGCTCCTTCTTCGCATGTGACCTTGGACGACGTCCTCACATGACCACGTGACTTCCTGCTAAAGCTCACGCACCTCCAATCCCTGAAATGTTGTGGGACCGTCGATCTCCCGATCTTGAAGGTACCTCTGGATTGACGGTTCAAATCTGCCCTCTCCAAAATCTACAGACCAGATCTCTTCGTGATTCCGGACTTCGGGTTTGAAATCTCAAACCTCGCTTTCTTCCGTACTCCAATCTTCCGGAGTTAATGATCTACTGGCACCTGTCCTGCTGAATCAACAACCCTGCTTCTAACTCGGATGTTTGACCTTTCAACTCAAATCTATGGTCATGTGACCTCCTTCTCGATCAACGGTCGAGATCCTCCTTCGGATCTTCGGACCTTTCCTCCTCCGCTTTTCTCCGGAGTTCTAGATCTGACGCCTCATGTCCACCTTTGCATTGACGGCTCTTATCGTTTCCGGGGCTCTCGTCGTTTCCGAGACTTCGGCCTTTGGCAATTTCAAATCTCAACAACCACAAATCTCCAGAGTGAATCCTTTAGGAGTGTCAGATCTCTTGACACATGTCGTCCCTTGATCCAACCACTGTTCAATGGTTGTCTAATGGAGTGACTCTCCATCCTCCACGCGTCCCTTCGCAGATCAACGACTCGCGTTCTTCCTTTGGGATCAACGACCCTTAAGCATTTCGGCCTTCGGCGCTTCGAAACTTTCCGAAACTTCTTTCCATAAAAACCCTGGAGTGGAATCCTCCTAAGTCCACGATCTGGTGACACCTGTCCTCTTCCAGATCGACGGCTATCGTTCGCTTCAGTTGTTCAGGCTTCGGCGATGTCAAACCTTTCTCCTTCGCGTTCTCCCCGAGCGACTTCACCCGAAATTCACGATCTCTTGCTACGTGCCCTCCTGGATCTAACGGTCCATCTTTTCTTTGGCTCTTCGCGCTTCGGCGACCTCAGTTCTCAACTGAAACCTCACTACAACTTACCCGAAGCTCGCGATCTGTTGACAAGTGTCCCTTTGCAGATCAACGGTTCTCGGCCCTTCGGTTCTTCGGGCTTCGGGTGTTTCAAGTTTCAACCTTCTGTGCGCTCCTTCCTCCCGGAGCGCCTTCACCCGAACTTGATGGATTTTCGCCACGCGTCCTCCCAAATGATGGACGGTCCCAAATGACTTCGGGACTTTTGCAAGTCCACCCTCCTGCGTGTACACAAAGCATTAAATCTCGCGCATCTTCTCGTGATCATACGACGGTTGATCCTCTGCACTTAGATCCAACGCTTGAGATCTGTTCCCTCCTCTGCGCTTCCTTATGTCACTGGACGTTGATCTAACGGTCCAGGCTCCTTTCCCACAACCAATCTAATGGTTGTTGTCGCTCCTCCTCCTGAGCTTCCACCTTCTCCCGACTTGGAAGATTTTGAAAGTGTTCAAAGCTTCTTTTTTTTGGCCTTTGAACTTTCTCCCGCGAACCCAACCTCTGGGTCTTGCCTGCGCGTTTGAAAATACTATCTCTCCTGAGCTTTTGGACTTGGCATAAGTCTGTCTCTTACACTCTCTTTGCGTTATCTCTTCTGAGCTTTAGGACTTAGAATAAGTCCGTCACCCATGCACTCCTTGCATTATTCCTTCTGAGCTTGATCTCCTTGAAGATTTCGATCTCCCATGCACTCCTTGCGTTTCTAGGATTTCGTCAAACTCAGATCCGAAGGATTTCTTGAAAAGAAATACTTCTTGCCCTCCTGGCGTTCCCCTTGCTCGATACACACCTTGCAGAGTTGCTTCTACAGAGTATTCAGTAACTCTGTTCTTCCCGAACTCAACACAGAGTTCTTCCTGTGCACACTTGCACTTGCTCGATGCCCGCTTGGCAGAGCTCTACAAAGTTCTCAGTAACTCTGCTTCTCTCTGAACTCGACAAAGAGTTCTTCTTGTGCACTCCTTACACTTCTGCTGATGAAGGTTCAACGATATCCCCCCTGAGCTTTCCTTGAGGTTAACTCACCTCTGTCAACGCACTCCTTGCGGACTGTGTGCACTCCTTGCACTCGGAAACTCTAAGATGAGAAACAATTGAAACTCATACAATACTTCACCAGTTCATACATTCAAACATGAATGACATATAAAAGCATAACAATGAATACAAATACATAAACACACCATATGTAAGAAAACTGTTTTTCTATTATCTTTGTGTGTCTATATAGATGTTTACAAAAACCGGACTGCAACAGAGTCCCAGTTCTTTCAAGCTCTCTCTCAGAACTATTCTACCTCCTAAGTCTCCTAAGACTCTCCACCCGATATCTCTCTCTCAAGTCTCCTAATTACAAAAGAGGGCTCTACGAGCTTATCCTCTTCACCGCCTTAGTGCTATCATTGTCTCAGTTACGACACCATACTCCTACGGCTCATTCCATAAATGAACGTCCAGACTTGACTACGATCTGGACCTGCTACAAGCAACCATTTAAGGCAACTCTATCCACTACCTGTACAAAGGTATGGCCTGGCTCTTATAGCCTTACAACACGAAAATCCGTATTGAATCATATTTCAAATTTTAAAAATGGGAGGGTCAGTGCCTCTCCCTTTCTCCATTGCGCGTTTGCGTGTTGGCGTGCTAGCGCATTTGTTGAGGTGGAGCGATGCTCCTGCATCATACTCCACTGCTAGGAAAAACATGAGCTCCTGCTCATGAGTTCCTCTTTTCCAGTGTTGAAATCCTCCTGGATCCCAAACTCTTCGTTGGAGTTGTCTTCTTGCTCCTTTGCCTTGCTGCTGCTGCATCTTATTCTTCTTCTTTCCAACTTCTATGGCATGCTCTCCTCTGCTCAACTTCCCTTTGCTGACTGCTTCTGCTGACCTCAACATCAGCTTCCTGATCTCATGTATCACCCTGTCCAGCTGCTCCAGTGGCTGGTTCTCCTTATTCAATCTTCTCGGCTGCAACTCTTCCTTATCAGTGAGTAGATCAACTTGATCCCCCTTGTGACTTTCCCCATCTCTTGTGGCCTTAGTTTTCCACCCTACTACAAACTTCAGTTCTGCAGTCCCATCGTTGAGCTGCTGCTCAGTTTCTCCTTCTGACAGCTTTGCTTCTGCCAGTTCTCCTGCTGGTATATCTCCATCTCCCTCCAACCGTTCCTCGGGCTGGTATGCTTCTCCATCTACTTCCAACTTGACTTGTCGGATGTGCAAGCTTTGCACCATTACCCTTCTCTCTAGCGCTTCCAATTCTTCATACAGATCAGCAAAATCCATGTTGTCCATTTCCTTTGTTGCTGCAGGCTCCAGTGCTGCAGTCATCTCTATTTCAGCTTCCAGGCTGAAAAATTTGGGCCATTCTTCTGAATGTTCCTCCCCTTCTGCTGGGGTAGACATCAGTGTCTACTCCATTTCTTCCTCTTCTCCTTAGGCAGCTTCTGATATCTGCTCTTTCATCATGACAGTCACCGTTGGTTGTCCTTTTGCTGTTGCATCTGCAACACATTCTCTGGCCTCAACTTGGCTGTTTGGTAGGAATATCCGAATTCCCCCAATGATCAGAATGCTCCTCTGATCCTCCTCTTGGATGGTGAGAGTGTTTAACTTCTCATCATCTTCATTCACATGGTCTGCAAATCCACATGAATCTTCATCTATCAGCACTCCTTGCTGACATGAACTCACTTCTGAGCTCCTGAGACTTTCAAACAATCTCGTTTCTTTCCCCCTGCCCACCTAGAAATTTGGGATTTCTCTTCTGCCCACCTGGCAGTCTATGAGATCAACCGATCCCATCTCATTGCCTACCTGGCAATTTGAACTTTCAGCACTGCTCCTCTGGCAGCATACGAGACCTCCACCTGATTTATTTCCATTTCCCACCTGGTAACTTGAAAGTCCAATTCTGCCCACCTGGCAGTATGAATTTCCACTGTTTTCCTCCTGACAGTCTATGAGATCCTCCAATGATCTCATTTCATTGCCCACCTGGCAATATGAAAATCCATCTCTGCTCTCCTGGCAGTTTATGAGATCTTTATCTGATCTCACCTCCTCCTCATCATTGAGGTGTCTCCCAATTTCTGGTTTACAGACGTAAAACACTTCTTCCTCTGTGTCACTGAGGTTTTCGACATACCTTAGCCACCTCTTTAACAACTGTTGTTGTCCTCTGGCCAACAATCTCTTGACTGACCACTTCACCTTCTTCTTCATGGGCCACTCATACACCCAATGCGCTTTAGCATCTCGCTGCATTTTTAATGTTAGCTGCTCCATCCTTTCTCTTATCTCACTAAGCTCCAGATCCATCTCTGAATTGCTCTTCTACTTGCAGTCTTCTATTCGACCACGCCCATGGCCTTCAATAGCCATTTTCACCTTCTACCTGCCTTCCTGGAAAGCCTATGGATCACTCTACACCCGAGAGCATCCCCATCTTCTCTTACAACTCACCTGGCTGTTTAATTTTTGATGCAGTTGTACGTGTGCAACAACTTCCTTACAGAGTATCAATACTCTGCCTTCCTTTCACCCGTTATCTACAGGCAAATTTCTGTTTGTGATACCACCTGATGTTATCAGGTCGTCTCCTTTCACCGTCTCTCCTTTGTCTGTTGTCTGCAAACAAATTTCGGCCTTCTGATACCACTTGATGTCATCAGATTACCTCCTTTGCCTACAGAAATAAATTCTGTGCTCTTATACCACCTGATGCAGTCCCCCTCTTCTCCTGGGGTTCTGCTGACCTCCCGGTCTCTGGATCTTTCTTCTGTTGAGTCGAATCGACTCTTCGGGCTCCTGATTGAACCCAAATCAAATATGCACAGGCCCCTTTGTTCCCTGTGTGCAGGTCCCAATAGACCCGCACGCTAATTTCCACGCGCTCTCAAAACACTAGTTTCAGGCGTAAGCCCCTTTGGTGTTAGCCCCTCCTTCATACGACCCTGAGTCGTGTCCTTGTGCTAATGCATGATTGCGAGCGTGGGCAAGAGTGGTTTCAAACCAACCCGCTTTTCGCCACGCAATCCTCCTCATCCTGCCACGTATCCATTTGCAAATACCGTGGTTCCAATTACGGCCCGCTCTAGAATAATTATCCTCTGCGCAGGTTCTGGCCCCGCAATCCTTCCCATCCTTCGATATCCTATCTCTCGACGTTTCCTCGCGATCAACGACTACTATCGAATCTCCTTTCCTGCCATCTACGCACGACCTCAGATCGTCGTGATCTGTTGCCACGTAACTCCCCTCTAGATCAACGACTGTCGTTGATTTCGCCTTTCGGGCTTCGGGAGTTTCGATTTTCAAACTTCTCTCTCCGCTATATGGAAATCTCCCGGAGTGGAAGACTTGCTGCCATCTAGCTCCTTGAATCTACGGCCAGGATCTCCTCCGTGAGTCCGACCTTTGAGAATCTCGATTCTCAACCTCCACAAGCTCCCTTTGCTAAGCTCCTTCACATGTGACCTTGGACGATGTCCTCACATGACCACGTGACTTCCTGCTAAAGCTCATGCACCTCCAATCCCCGAAATGTTGTGGGACCGTCGATCTCTCGATCTTGAAGGTACCTCTAGATTGACAGTTCAGATCTGCCCTCTCCAAAATCTACGGACCAGATCTCTTCGCGATTCCGGACTTCGGATGTTTGAAATCTCAAACCTCGCTTTCCTTCGTACTCCAATCTTCTAGAATTAACGATCTACTGGCACCTGTCCTGCTGAATCAACGACCCTGCTTCTACCTTGGATGTTTGACCTTTCAACTCAGATCTACGTTCCTGCGACCTTCTCGATCAACGGTTGAGATCCTCCTTCGGGTCTTCGGACCTTTCCTCCTCCGCTTTTCACCGGAATTCTAGATCTGACGCTGCATGTCCACCTTCGCATCGACGGCTCTCGTCGTTTTCGGGACTTCAGCCTTCGGCGATTTCAAATCTCAACAACCACAAACCTCCAGAGTGAATCCTTCCGGAGTGTCAGATCTCTTGACACCTGTCCTCCCTTGATCCAACGGCTGTTCAATGGTTGTCTAACGGAGTGACTCTCCATCCTCCACGTGTCCCTTCGCAGATCAACGACCCGCGTTCTTCCTTTGAGATCAACGACCCTTAAGCATTTCGGCCTTTGGCGCTTCAGAACTTTCCGAAACTTCTTTCCATAAAAACCCCATAGTGGAATCCTCCAAAGTCCACGATCTGGTGACACCTGTCCTCTTCCAAATCGATGGCTATCGTTCGCTTCGGCTGTTCGGGCTTCGACGATGTCAAACCTTTCTCCTTCGTGTTCTCCCAGACTGACTTCACCCAGAATTCACGATCTCTCGCCACGTACCCTCCTCGATCTAACGCTCCAGCTTTTCTTTGACTCTTTGGGCTTCGGCGATCTCAGTTCTCAACTGAAACCTCACTACAACTTACCCGGAGCTCGCGATCAGTTGACAAGTGTCCCTTTGCAGATCGACGACTCTCAGCTCTTCGGGCTTCGGGTGTTTCAACCTTTTGTGCGCTCGTTCCTCCCTGAGCACCTTCACCCAAACTTGATGGATTTCCGCCACGCGTCCTCCCAACTGATGGACGGTCCCAAATGACTTCGGGACTTTTGCGAGTCCACCTTCCTGCGTGTACACAAAGTGTTAAAGCTTGCGCACCTTCTCATGATCAGACGACGGTTGATCCTCTGTGCTCAGATCCAACGCTTGAGATCTGTTCCCTCCTCTGTGCTTCCTTATGTCACTGGACGTTGATCTAACGGTCCAAGCTCCTTTCCCACAACCAATCTAACGGTTGTTGTTGCTCCTCCTCCTAAGCTTCCACCTTCTCCCGACTTGGAAGATTTGGAAAGTGTTCAGAGATTTTTTTTTTTTGCAGTGTCTATACAGATGTTTACAAAAACTGGACTACAATAGAGTCCCAGTTCTCTCAAGCTCTCTCTCAGAACTATTCTACCTCCTAAGTCTCCTAAGACTCTCCACCCGAGATCTCTCTCTCAAGTCTCCTAATTACAAAAGAGGGCTCTACGAGCTTATCCTCTTCACCGCCTTAGTGCTATCACTGTCTCAGTTACGACACCATACTCCTACGGCTCATTCCATAAATGAACGTCTAGACCTGACTACGATCTGGACCTGCTAGAGGCAACCATTTAAGGCAACCCTATCCACTACCTGTACAAAGGTATGGTCTGGTTCTTACAGCCTTACAACACGAAAATCCATATTGAATCATATTTCAAATTTTAAAAATGGGAGGGTCGGTGCCTCTCCCTTTCTCCATTGCGTGTCTGCGTGTTGGCGTGTTGGCGCATTTGCTGAGGTGGAGCGATGCTCCTGCATCACAAACCCTTGTTTGTAGAACCCTTGAATACCTAACCTTTGGGGACAGAAACAAAAAACAAAACAAACAAGATCTATTGTCGTGCAACTGTGTTTGAGTTGCCAAATCACTACACATTTATTCCTGATTAAGCATTTGGGCATTTCATCATTGCAGTATTCTTCAAACCAGAGTAAAACTCCGCAGGTGTAAAAAATGTCTGGATTTTGTTGCACCATTATTTGAGACCTATTCCATTGGATTTATCTCTTCACCCTTATCACATTCATACCTATCATTTTTCAGCAAATTTTTTTACCCCACCCGTCGCTTTTCGGTTCCCTTGTCATCATGGCCCATACTCGTAGCCAAGACTTGGAAGCTCACTTCAATACCTTGCAATCTAATTTCATAGAGACCCAACAAGAAGTGAGTCAGCTAAGTGCCAATATTGCCACCATCAATAAAACATGCATTCCTCCATCGCTGCCTCAATCGAGGAACTCAAAGAAGACCTCAAACAAGACATTACTACCCAGCTTGAATTTGTTGCTTCGATGATCTACACCAAGCTGCATATCCCTGGAGATCCCCCTTTATCTGACCCACCTTTGCATACCGAAGTTGAAACTTCCTCTCATTCCCATAATTTTCATCCCCATCACTTTCAGCGTGACCTACGCCTTCTGCGTGTGGATGTGACCAAATTTGATGGCTCGGATCCCACTAGTTGGGTAACTCAAATGGAACATTATTTCTCGTTGTATGGCATTACAAATGACTTGGCCAAACTCCAGTATGGTGTTCTCCATCTAGATCAAGAACATTGGCAATGGTGGCAATGGAGAAAAACTGCCCATCAAGGGTATATTGCTTGGATACACTTTATGGCAGAGCTTTATGAATGCTTTGACACTGACACCAACCATTTAGGTCGTTTGACAAAGTTGAAACAATCTGGCACAGTGGAAGACTTTATAGTTTCTTTTGAGCGACTGGCTTTTCGTACAGAGGGCATGTCTGATGCTTTTTTCCGAGAATGTTTTATCAGTGGCCTCAAGGATGAGATGTGTGCCCATGTCCTCATGGCTCGGCCTCAAAGTTGGATGGAGGCTACTAAAAGAGCAAAGGAAGCACAACAAGTTGTCTCTTCTCAAAACCGGAAACCTTCTTTTATTCCTCGCACTAAACTAGTAAATCCCACTCCTCCTTCTACCCCACTAAAGATCCAAAAATTGACTAGGGTCGAAATGGCTGAACGCCAACTCAAAGGCCTTTGTTATAATTGTGATGACAAATATTTTCCGAGGCACAAGTGTAAGGAACAAAATCTTTTTATGGCCATCTCGAAGGATGTTTCGAAAGAGGATGTTGAAGCTCCCCTTGTGTCTGTGTCACCTGAACCCACTGACATAACCCCTCCCTCAGACCCTCTCGAAGTAGAACCGGTCATTTCCCTAAATGATCTCACTGGCTTCTCTACTCCCCAAACCCTCAAACTAATTGGATACATCAAGCATAGGAAGGTCATCATTCTTGTTGATAGTGGAAGCACCCATAATTTTATTCATCATTGCATTGCCCAAGAAACTAATTGCTATATCCATGAAGTCAATAATTTCCAAATCATGATTGCCAATGGAGGGTCCATGAAATGTGGAGGGCGTTGTGAAAATGTGTGTCTCCAAATTGGTGACTACCACCTGAAATCTCATATGTTTTCCATCGACATGGGCAGTTGTGACATTGTGTTGGGTGCAAACTGGCTAAGGACTTCGGGTCCCATTCTCATGGATTTTAAGGACTTAACCATGCAATTCCACCAAGAGGGCCAACAATATAAGTTCCAAGGCATCACCGTCGGTTCCCCTGAGATCATTAGTTCCCATCGCATGGAAAAGCTGCTCAAAAAAGGTCATTCTGGTGTACCGTGTTATTGCCCAACTCCATGCCATACAAGCAACTAAGACACCCTCTGTGCCACAGGATCTCCAATCCATCCTCTCTAAACATCAAGTGGTTTTTTCCACTCCCCAGGGACTCCCTCCTTCCCATAGTGTTCATGATCATTCCATTCCCCTTGTCCCAAGAGGCCTTCCTCCCAATATCCGCCCCTATCATCACCCCTTTTCCCAAAAAAATGAAATTGAGAAAATGGTTCAAGAATTGCTTAATGCAGGTGTTATCCGCCCTAGTACGAGCCCCTACTATTCTCCTGTGGTCATGGTCCTGAAGAAAGAAGGTTCTCGGCGCATGTGTCCTGATTTCCGAGCCCTCAACAAACTCACCATTAAAGACAAATTTTCCATTCCTGTCATTGATGACCTCTTGGATGAATTGAGTGGCACCCAGTTCTTTACTAAACTTGATCTCCGTTCTGGCTACCACCAGATCTGTATGAAAGAGGCAGACATTCCTAAGACTACCTTTAGAACTCATGAGGGCCACTATGAGTTTTTGGTCATGCCCTTTGGCTTGTGTAATGCTCCCTCCACTTTCCAAACCCTCATGAATCATGTCTTTCGTTCTTTTCTCCGTCATTTTGTCTTAGTTTTCTTTGATGATATCCTCATCTATAGAAAAACCTGGATAGACCATCTTGCTCATGTAGATTGAGTTCTCCATCTACTCTCTCAGCACCAACTTTTCCTGAAAAAATCTAAATCTGTTTTTGGCGCCTCGGAAGTTGAGTACTTGGGTCATCTTGTTGGCAAGGACGGCGTCAGGGTGGATCCTAAAACGATTGAAGCTATGCAAGACTGGCCTCACCCAAAGACTCTCAAAATCTTGCGTGGATTTCTGGGCTTAACAAGTTATTATGCAAGTTTGTTAAGAATTATGGAAAGATTGCAGCACCTCTCACTGCACTCCTTAAAAAGAATTCCTTTGCTTCGACTCCAGCACCCGCTCAGGCTTTTCAAACCTTGAAGATGGCCACGTGCACCACTCTAGTCCTGGCCCTTCCTGATTTCACAAAGACCTTTGTCCTGGAATGTGACGCTTCAGGGAAAGGAATTGGCACTGTCCTTATGCAAGAGGGTCGGCCTTTGGCCTTTACCAGCAAACAACTGTCTGAACGAAATATGGGTAAATCTATCTATGAAAAGGAAATGTTGGCTATTCTTCATGTTGTTGATCTTTGGCGCCATTATCTATTGGGGCAACACTTCCAAATTAAGACAGATCATCAAAGCCTCAAGTACTTTATGGAACAACGCATTTCCTCCCCAGAGCAATAAAAATGGGTGACTAAGCTCTTTGGATATGATTATGAGATCATTTACAAGAAAGACAAAGACAACGTAGCTGCAGATGCACTTTCCCGAAAATATGAAGATGAAGGATCCCTTTTTCTCTCTCCTTCATTGTACCAAATTGGCTCCAAGCTATTCTCCAGGAATGGCTACACGATACCAAAAGTTTGCATTTGATACAACAATTGCAGTCCAATTCTCCAATTTCCCTAGGGTACTCTTGGCTCCATGATGAGATTCGATACAAAGGTTGTTTGTATTTAAGTAAATAGTCAAAACTTAAATCCACGGTACTTTCTGAGCTTCATGCTACACCCACAGTTGGGCACTCCAGGTTTACCAAAACCTATGACAGGGTCAAACGTTCTTTTTTCTGGGATGGTATGAAACAGGACATTCATAATTTTGTGGCTGAATGTGATGTGTGTCAACGCAATAAAGGTGAAACAGTCAAATCTCCTGGCACACTACAACAGCTGCCGATTCCACCTACTATTTGGCAAGATATCTCTATGGATTTTATTGTAGGCTTACCTAAATCGAGCAATAAATCAGTCATTATGGTGGTAGTTGATCGCCTTTCCAAATATGTTCATTTTTGTGCTCTTCGACACCCATTTACAGCATCCATGGTGGCTCAACTTTTCATGGATCAGGTCTTCAAGCTTCATGGCATGCCACATTCTATTGTTTCTGATCGCGACCCAACTTTCACCAGCAATGTTTGGCAAGAACTGTTCAAGATACAAGGCACCCAATTGCATCTCAGCACAACTTATCATCCCCAAACTAATGGTCAAACTGAAGTTGTCAACAAGTGTTTGGAAACATATTTGAGGTGTTTTGCATCAGAAAAGAAAAATCAGTGGGTTCAATGGCTACCACTAGCTGAATGGTGGTACAACACTTCATACCATATATCTACCCATATGACTCCTTTTGAAGCAATATATGGCCAAAAGCCACCTTCAGTTCTCTCATATTTACCAGGTGTCTCGAAGGTCCAGACGGTTGACCAAACGCTTACAGTTCGAGAGGTTATTCTCCGTACCCTCAAAGAGAATTTGGTCATGGCCCATAATCGCATGAAGCAACAAGCAGATCAAGGTCGCTCTAAATGTCAATTTGCAGAAGAAGATCAGGTGTTTCTTCGACTGCAACCTTACAAGCAAAATTCCCTCAAGGCTGACCATTGTCAGAAACTGGCGACCAAATTTTATGGTCCTTATACCATTCTCAAGTGTATGGGATAGGTGGCCTATCAGTTAGCTTTGCCCAGTCATTCTAAGCTACATCCTATTTTTCATGTTTGCTTAAAGAAGTTGATTGGAACTAAGTGCCAAACTCAAACCAACCTTCCCGAGTTGGACGAAGAAGGGTCCATTTGGCTACAACCACAAGCAGTTTTGGACCAGTGTGAGTGTCGCCTGCGTCAGTGAACCATCAAGGAAGTGTTAGTCCAATGGAAAGATACAACCCCAACAGATGCCACTTGGGAACCAGCTACCATTCTGCAGCAATTTCCACATCTAAAGCCTTGAGGACAAGGTTGTTTTTAAGGGGGAGGACATGTTAGGGACCTAACCCCTCACGTAGGTAGAATATTATATTCCAATGTAATAAAGGTCAATATTAATAAGGCCTACCAATGAGGAAGAATAAGTCGAATGTAAGAAGACCTAATAGAAGCTTTCGCTTCTAGAAGGATCTTCCTCTAGATGGTTCTTTTGATAGACATATTTAGTATAAATAGGAGTCAAGGGTATGAGAACTTTGTCTTGGATATTATTGTAATAGAGCTCTGCTCAACTGGAGGTTGCCCCCTCGAAGAGGCAAGTGAACGTTGCTCTTAGTAATCGAAGTGCTCATTCTGGTGTTATTATGTTATCATTTCAATATTATTGTGGTGTTGTTCTGGTTATATTGTTGTTCATCTGCCATTTCTAGCATTTTGTTTCTGTTCTGCATACTTTTTATATCTGGAATATTACACAAATAACTCAAAATCCTTAGAAATTCACTTTGAAGATCTCTGGAAGTGCGCTGAGGAGGGTCGTACAACTTTATCCAAGTTTCAGCCCCAACGTCCACGTGTAAGGTGCTAAAAAGGCCAAACAAGTGAGGGTCGTACGGATTTCTGCAAAAAACCCTAGAGGTCATATAGAATTGTAGAAGAAGGACGAATTTAGCTTTTAAGTGCTTGTGCAGGGGTTCTTCAAGACCTAAGCTATGATACAATGTTGATTTTTCAATAGGCAAGGTTTAAGCATGAAGTTCATTCCATTTTAGCATTTTTCTTAAACCATAAACAGTTTTGTTGTAGTAACCAAGATCACAAGAAGAAACACCATGCACAAGTACGCAAGAAATATCCTGGGAAACCCTTCTCAACAAGGGAAGAAAACCCAGGCAATCCTTTGCTATATTCTTCAAGAGAAAGACCTCCACCACCAAGAAAACCTAGCACACAAAAGGGTGCTTACAAACCCTATAAGACTAGAGCCCAAGAGAGGTGTGCACTTTTCCCAAGAAGATGTACTTGCTGAAATTTCCAAACTCACACTTAAGATTTGATTCCTCAATGTGGAATTTACCTTTACTTATATTAGATTGAACCTGTCAACAAAAGTGTCTATTGGCACAACAGGGCCGACCTCACTTACTCACTATATAATTAATAATTACTAGATTAATTATCTTTTACATTAAGGTGGGCTCGACCTGTACCCTTTACATTACAATTAGGGTTATAGGTAAGTCTGACGCTTGAACAATATAGCGAGGGATCTCATACACCCACTAGTGCTCAGCCACTAGAGGCACATCCATAGGGATGTCCATATCTCTATTTCACTGTGTCTCACAGGAGAACCACACTCACTAGTGCTCAGCCACTAGGATCACGTTCACCTGTGCTCATCCATAGGCACGTCCAACTCAATAGATCTTCTTTTCCACTGCATTACACAGGAGAGTCATCTAGAGTTCATCATTTCAACTCTCTTCTCAGAGGAGGCTAAAGCATCGTTTTCATCTTTGTCTCAACGATGCACCCAGCTCATGGGAATTCACATGTTCACCTTGTGCTCAGCCACAGGTACGTCTAACTCAACAGATCTTCTTTCTCACTGCGTTACACAAGAGAATCATCTGGAGTTCTTCTCAACTCTCTGTAAGGAGGAGGCCATCACTACGTTCCAGTTCTGTCTCAGATAGGAACCACACACCCATCTCAAGGGCTCTCTCTCAGGTCTGTGTCCTGGAGGATGTCTCACGCAGCTGTAGTCATTTACACATATCAGCTAGTGCATGGCTAATAGATAGAGGAGCCACATGTCATATGACAGGAGCATGGGAGTTGTTCGAGAGCTTCACAGAGTCTGACTCAGATATGTATGTGGAACTTGGTATGGGGACCAAGAATCTAGTGCAAGGATCTAGAACAATACCATTCCGGATGGAGTCAGGAGGTGTGTTGAGAGTGACGAATGTGCTATGGGTGCCAGAACTCAGGAGGAGTGTGATCTCAGTCTCAGCGATTGAGAAAAGAAATTTGATGTAGTGTTCCAGGATGGACAGGCATTGATCAAGCCCAGAGGATCTAGCTCAAACACAACAACTATTCTTGGAGTTAGAGAGAGCAACTTGTACAAGCTAAATGGCCAACCCATGCGAGCTATGGCAAGCAGTAGCAAAGTGGCAGAGAATAGGAGCAGGTAGCTCTGAAGGTTGTGCAGACTTCAGAGGGAGTGAGTTGGCTTGGAGGGAGAGTCAGTCGTCCAGAGGAAGTCAACTTTCAGGTTCAAGTGGGAGAGAAGAGTCTTCCAAGACTGTCAAGAAGGTGTCATGGGTTGAAATCGCCATGCAGGATGCTCAGAAGCAGGAACCTTCTAGGAGTAGGGTGTCTTCCAAGAAGGGTCCAAGTCATACAGCGAGATTTGCTTCTGTGTTAGAGGGAGCAGTTGTGGTAGCATATCTAGTGAGGGAGGCAGAGCCACTTCCAGTGTGGGAGACAAAGTTGCTTCCAGGTGATGGTGGATGGAATACCTCCCTCACTAAGAGGGAGTGTTGATGTTTTTGTAGCATCAGGTAGGTATTCTCACATTGGCCTTGGTGTCGGGCATGTGGGAACCTTTGTTGGCACTCACATTGCATTCTTACTTTGTGAAAAACCCTTGTCTATTGAGTTGGGGCTAGGAATTGTTGTTGGTGGGGATTCACACCCACATATTGGGGCTTCACACCCACTTTGAGGAATAAACAATTATAATTTAATGTTTAGTTTAGAAGGGGTTCCTAAACTCACTCATTAGACTCCTATAAAAGGAGAGGCAATGTGAGGAGACTCTACACATCCCATTGTGACATTATGGAGTTGGCATAAGTGAGTGAGCAATTATGCCAAGGAGATTGGGGTGGAAATTTCAACAAGGAGAATCTTCACTTTGGAAAATATGGCTTACGGTTTCTGGCTTGGGGTTTTTCTATTTTTCTTTTCTCATTTTTCAGCCAAGAAAGAGGCTGCACATGTGAGGCTACACGTGGGAGGAAGAGCAGAAAAGGCCACATGTGTGCAGCCATACAGTCCACATGTGCGGACCATACATAACAGTACGGACAGTCAGCGTGGATCAACGGCTGTACAGCTGCAATCAAAGGAGAGAGAAGGCCGCACATGTGGGCCATACATGCAGGCCGCACGTGCAAATTTTCTGGGCAGATTGCAAAGCCATACAAGTGATGTCAGTGGTATGGCTGTGACGTCAATAGGCCATACAGCAGGTTTGCAAGTTGGAAGGTTTTTCTGGGATTTTTGCTAAATTTGTAATTTTGCTGAAGGGACAATATTTGTCCGTAGAATCCTCAATCTGAAAAATATTTTTCTGAAAACATTGTCTCTTGTGTATGGATGATTTCTCTCTGATCTTTGTGCTTCTGCTATAATTTTCTATCATAATTTCAGTGTAAAATTATCCAGTGATAACAGCCCTAGTTTACTGTTTGAGGTCACTTGGAATTAATTTTCAGATCTGAAATTGAATGCATTAAATGCTTAAAAATTGACAGCTTCCGATTCTCATTTTTCCCGATTTCATGGAATGAATATTTTTTTAGAGCTATATCGCCTGTATTTCTTGGAATCAGGGGTTATAGGGGAAAGATTTCGTCCCAATGTTAGGTTCCAACTGGCTCACTCAATGACGCACCTAAAGATGCATGCCTTAATTCAATTGGACTTTCAACACTTCCTATATATGTGCTTGGAGACAGGTATCAAGGACGTAGGGCCTCCAACAATGAGATTTCTGCCTGACTGCATCAAGTAGAAGGTAATTTCTACCTGAGAATTGAAATAATGACGGTATAATTACTAATAGGTTCCTGACACTTGACTTATTCACTATAGTTGCCAAGTACTTTGTTCAAGTTGGATAGGGAAGAGGGTCTTCTATGTTGTCTTTACATCCTTCTATATCTGAACATAGGCTTTGAAGAAGTTTGATCTATCTTGCATGAAAAAATTCAAGGCCTCTTGTTCATGTAAATCCTACTTCTCAAGTCAAATAAAAATGTCTTTCTATTTTGTCCAATCTGATTGTCCCGATCAACTTATAGTTAGGCTTCTTATTTTAGCTTCGTTCTGTTTGTGATATAGACTTATCAACATTTTGTTGGCTTTGATTCTGATATTTTGTGTTTAAGAATACAATGCTACTAAGTTATTTTGCATAATCCGAAGTGCAATAAAAGATTTCTACAAAATTGGGTGCATGGAGTGTTCATAGGGGGGAAACAGTAAAGAAGGAACTAGATGTACTGTTAATTGGTGATTGGAACAAGAATCTGGAAACTAAAGGGTAATTGAGAGTCAAGAAGGCAACATGCTCTAGTTCCTTGAATTTTACATTGTCTTTAAAAAAAGGTACCTAAGAGGATTGAAAGTGATTGTAAAAGGCTTCACCAATGGGAATTGTCTATTTCCAGGCTTGTCCTCCAGTCTCTCAACTGCATTTTGGTTGAGGATTCATATTCACAGGTAATTGGTCTTGAGGTCTTAAGTGGAGTTCTAACTTCAGATAAGCATTGCTTCAAACTTGTTCATAGCCTATGTAAAAATCACTTCTAAAATCCTTGGAAAGATCTAACTGGAATTTGGGGAAGCTTCTTCAACCAAACATGTTCAAGCTCAAAACCGATGTATGTATTATGCTCTTGGGCAAGTGCTGTTGCCTCTATTCGGGTTGCTGGCCAAATGGCAACTTCTAGATTTTCTATATCAATGACAAACATAAAACTAGCATGCCTTTCATCAAGGATGGATTGCTTCTAAAAAATTAAGTATTTGTTGAAGAAGACAAAAGTTGGATCTTGGCGCGTGCATGATACTTTGCAAGTGGAGTAAAATGATGCATACTAGGAAGTGATGCTGAGTGCCAAAAAGTCTATTTTCAAAGATTTCAGAAGTTTGACCTAGAAATGTATCATCTTGATGGTTAGACTTTTTCTCTTATAATTGGTCTTATGTTTTGGATTCTAACCTGTGTCTATGCAAAAAATTATTTCGTGTGATAGTGTTACTTTTGCAATCGTCCTGCTCAAAGCTATGGCAATCCAAAGAAATGTGAAAGTCACTTTTAACGTATATGTGATAATATGTACACACCAAAACAACCCTAGGTGGAAATGGAACACTCAAAAGGAGCTGCCGGCTCTTGCTACACAGTCAGTAACAAGACAAAGGCTAGGAAGGTACCCTTAGCAATATAATCAAACCATGCAAACATAGGTGCTTCATTCCTTGCACCAAACATAGTTAGCTCCCTTCTCAAGGGTAGAGTTTTCCTGGGTAACATAGTTAGTTCCCTTCTCAAGAAGTGGAGTTTGCCTAGGTATCAAAGGTACCCACACAGTCACTCCCAATCTCAATCCTGACTGTAGGAGTTTAAACTCCGGATCTCCGGATATGTGGCTTTGTTGTCACTGCCAATCCTAATTATAGTAGTTTAAACTTGATACATTGGTGCAGCTATGTGATGCCTTGTGGCTTCTTTTCCACAACGTATCCACACGTTAGAAGTCATCAACACATATCCTGAATTTGTCCGACAACTAATGAAGCACATGGCTAATTATCTTCTCAAAGAAAACCCTATAATCTTATGTTATCCCCGCAGAGTTCTAGTGTGAAGCCCTTCTGTTTGCTTCTTTTATCTCTGCTCTATACTCTTAGTGAAGCCATTTTGTGGTAGTACCATTTGTATAAACTTTATACCGACATAGCATAGATAAAGATTAACTGATTAAAATTGAGATAATGTGAATCCTTTTCCTAAAAAGGATTCACATAAAAATAAAAATATATATATATATATATATATATATATATATATATATATATATATATTTTAAATGCTTCTTACATTTACAAGGAAATATTTACAGCGACAATCACCTAGAGTTTTGAACCCGGTTTCCGCATTGCCCGATCACCTCGTTGTTTGTCATAGACCACACTCCCATGGCCCAGGTAAGAAAATATTAATAATCTTTAGTAAAAAGAATCCTTGACAATGTTTTTAGAAAGACTCTATATGTCAAATATGAACTCATTTTCTGAGGCTGCTAGTATAAGCTTTGAAATCCTAACTCATCCTGGAGAAGATGAGTGAATGATGCAATCCTTTTAACTGATACCTGTCACAGACTGCAATGCAACTGAGGCATCTATTTCAGAAAACTACCAGACAAATTCTGAAACAACAGAGAATGACCTATGTTGGTCCTCGAATGTCTCCTGATCGTTGCTTCTTCTCCTGGGCTTGCTAATGACTATGTCTTCATGTGCAATCTTTAGTCATCTGATCTTCTGAATTGAAACTACTGAACTGAATTGGCCAATTCAAGATGCATCACAAGGCATTTGATTGCTGTTATTTCTGATTAGAGTTACGATAGATTTATACTAGTTTATCATGTCTTAATTTGGGTCCATCAAAATGAGACCCTAGTTTTTAAAATATCCAAAATACAAACTAGGACCACCCATTTTTATCATTTCCATCTCTCTTTCATCAACAACACCGCCTTAGTATACCTTAGCGAGGCTCTGTAACCCCTAGAGTGAGATAATAAGCATCACAAGGCATTTGATTAGAATAAATGTCATGCATAAGAGAAAGATGAGGTTGACCTGGCACCTTAGGTTGTGCCACATATGGACCGTACATTTTCCCATGTCTTGTTGTATCCACTAGGTCTAGTTTTCCCTTGAGCAAGGGTACATTAACATATCCATATTCAAAAGGATGACCCATGTAACTGGGTGAATTGAATGGAAACCTACTATGTCCTCCGCGAAGAACGTATGGATCAAATGGAGGCCATATTCAAAAGGATGACCCATGTAGTTGGGTGAATTGAATGGAAACCTACTATGTCCTCCGCGAAGAACGTATGGATCAAATGGAGGGATGCCCATATCCATATTCAAAAGGATGACCCATGTAACTGGGTGAATTGAATGGAAACCTGCTATGTCCTCCGCGAAGAACGTATGGATCAAATGGAGGCCATATTCAAAAGGATGACCCATGTAACTGGGTGAATGGAAACCTACTATGTCCTCCGCGAAGAACGTATGGATCAAATGGAGGGATGCCCATTTGCCACTCATATTCTAAGAGGTTTGAGGTGCTCTCTCTTTAAGCATTTGTAGTTCCGTGATCCTGACCCGTAGGACTTCTATTGGATACACCCTTTTAAGCATAGAACAAATCAAAGCTTTAAGCTGAAAACTTTAAATAACATAGTATGAGGATAAATATTCTTAGCTTTAGTTGAATAAGTGAATTGTGCAATAAGATATGTACTATAAATTATCTTGGTGATCCTTCTAAGTTTGTTCATAGTTTTTTTATCTCATAGTCTATGGGTTTAGCTCTGGTGGTTGGGTAGCATGATTGTTATTCTCTCCATCCAAGTTCAATGCTCACAAAGTGACATGTAGGTCTCTTGTCATAAGGCTAAAAGGGCAGACACCCCTAGGTGGGATGCCTAGCCAAGTTTGAGTCTTCATTTTGTAAAACATTCTTCTAATGTCGTCTATCAAGCCTAGTTTCCCATAGTTTCCTTTTCTCACAATGGCATAGGTTTAGCTCAGGGGGTTGGGTAACATGATTGTTATTCTCTCCACCTGGATTCAATTCTCACAAAGTGACATGTAAACCCCTTGTGATAAGGCGGGTTTGATCCCGGATCACTCTAATAAGTTACCAATTAAGCCTAGCTTCCCATTGTTGATTATCATACTTGTATAGGTAATTGTATCTCGATCAAGACTTTGGTTTCCATGCTTATGAACATCTTGAGAGCTTCATTGATCCCCCAAATATTTTAGTTCATCATAAGCTTCCAAAGTTTTAGCATGCATCCCCACTATAGAATAGATTGTCATTGTCAAGCCCAAATACCATGTGGAAGCCCACTACTCTCTTGGAACACATCCTTCTCCAGAAGAATGCCTAGTGTTCTCTATGTAGTCTCATTGAGTGAAACTTTTAGTTTTAACATTTGGTGAAAAACTTTAGCAGTCTCTCTCAATATTCCATATGCAATGAACATAACAATGACACTATTAAAAGAAAGAACATCAATCAGAAACCTTGATTCTAACATTTCCTCGGAAATTTCATTAGCTTCACTAAGCCTTCCATTACAAGGACAACATTATGGCAAAGGAAAATTCATTTTGTTGTTGTTTTTCCTTCAATACCTTTAACACTTCATGTGCCTCGATCACCATACCAACCCAAGTATAAAGGTAAATCATACAACCCAATGAAAAAAAAATCTAGATCACCACCCAAGTTCTATATGCTTTTGTAGGTTTCTTGTGCTTTCTTTAAAAGACCATGTTCACTATAAACCTTGTTGAAAGAACTATACACCACATAGTTGAATCCCTGCAAAACCAATGTCTTGAATTGTTTGAAAGTAATGTAAACTTCTTCCACACATCTAGTTTCATCAATTGAGTTTATCATGCCACTATAAACAATAACATCTAGCTCCACACCTACTTGAACCATCTTTTCACACATCTCCTTAGCTTCTATAGCTCAACCCAATTTTCCATAGGCAACAATAACAACATAAAATGATACACAGTTAGGCACAAACCTTGCTTCCTACATTTTGGTAATAAATTGTTTTGATTCATCTAGAAGTTCTAAATTTGCAACCATTTGAATGATAACTATATGTACATCTATGGGGCAAAACCCCTTGAACCTCCATTCTTTCAAGAAACTTCTGAGCCTTGTCTTGAACTTTTGCAATTCCATAGGACTTGATCGTGCCCAATTTTTCATAACCTCACAAGAGGACAAAAAATATATGGGAATCTACTAGCAAATATCTATCTTATTTTTTTTTACATTTAAATGAAATTTATATATTAATATTAACTATTCAAATTTTGCAAGCAAGGGAGCATAGGTGTAATTTGAGAATTGTATTTTAATAAATTCTCAATTAAAAATGCCAAGCCAAATACAAGTCTAAACAATATCCTTCTATGTTGACTCAAAATTTCATCACTTGTTATAAAATCCCGCAAACGATTGCAAGGCCTATCTACATATATTATGATATAATGTTAATAGGTGGGGTCCCCTATTAGAAAACACATAAAAAAATTATTTTCAAACATTTCCCACAAAATACATACATATCTGCATCAATGGTATTATGATGAAAATTCACAAATTATGATTCTCAACATGATTTGATGGGATAATGTACTTTAGTTTAATGCATCACAATGATGTTTGTTTCCCGTCATTCTTAAACTTATTGACATAGTACTTATGAAACGTGAAAACTATTTGATTTGCATTATTCCTTTGATTGCATATACAAAAGAGGTTTGAATCCGTGTCTTTGTTATTAGAAACATATGAACTTTACACATGATATCCATGCAAACAAGGATGAGTTATAATGGGTGGAAGCATGACTTCTTATATTTCATAGGTTTCTCATGCATATACAAGACCTTACTATGAAATATAGTGTATCATGTCAATATGTTCATTTTACAAGTCATATTGGTTCTATGTTGTAACAAAAGGTTATGTTATGAAATGATCCAGGTTATTTTTGGAACGAAATAAAAGCAGAGATATTACAATGAAATACACATAAAAATTGCCAGAAACAAAAATACAGCAACACATGATTTCTATTAATGAAAGAAATGTAAAGAGACTGTATAAATACAGAGTGGAAGACTTGCTAGAATGGTGGAAGCTTTATCTCTGAGAACAGATGTGACGGCTATGCTCATTTGCAAGAAGATACGTACAATGAGGCTTTGAAGGCCTTTTTATGATAAACATGAATGCCAAAACCCTAGACATCCAAAAACCTAACCCTAGGAGATGAAGCGTCAAAAGTCATGTGGGCCCCATTGGGGTAAGTTAGTACATTAACTTCCCAGGGTCGTAACTCTTGCATGCTATCTTCGTTTTAGGCGTGTGATAGCCCATTGGAAATGTCTTTTCGAGAACTACGTATTATGTTTTCAAACTCTAATTTCATCTATAGTTTGACTATGGCAAGCCAAGAAAAGACTGCTTAGGGCCCCAAAATGACCCTGGAAGTACAGAAAGATGTACTAGCATGAAAACATCCAAAATAAGTCAATTGGAATAGGTGGGTGGCCACCAATATCCACCTAGATGTTGTGTAGGGCTTTAGGACAGCCCCGTAAGTGAAAAATATACAATTACAAAGAAATGTCCCCGTTACAGAGAAATGTGTTGAACCAAAAACTGTCAAGATGAGCCAGTTGGGATTTGGAACAAGTGGGTGGCCACCAATATCCACCTGGCTCAATCCTCCCCCCTTAGGAAGCAATGGTCTCCCTTGCATTGAATGCCCAGGGAAAGCATTTTTTGAATCTGAATCTTGGTGAGTTGTGTGTCTTGTTGGAGAAGTTGTGCTGCTTGGTTTGTTGAAGGTTGTGATGAACCTGTTGTTGGCAGGGTTGAATCTGTTCCACCAACCTGTTGTCTCTGGGCTTGACGAGGCATTGTGTAGGCACCATTGTAGGTGAAGAAACAATATTTTCTTTCTCTTCTACAATCTACTTATGTTGGATAGAAAGTTTTGAGGCTGCAGTGGTTGCAGTGGCCTTTTGTGCATCCTTTGAACAAACTATGAAGAGGATGAATTTTGCAGTATGAGAGATTACCTTGCGATACTATTTTGGTGGAATAGTAGTCGAAACTACCTCTCGTATCCTGAAGAGTTAACCCCCCAAAGTAATAATGACACTACGGGGTCGAGACTCATAAACAACATGATGTTTCCACCTATATGGTTGGACCAAAACAACATCAAATACATCAAGAGGGAAAACATCACACACCACCTCATCCTTGAAGGGTTGGATGCCATAAGACAGGCAACACCACTGGATGACACATAGATCTCGTCCCTAGTGAAGCCACCCGATGATGTATGGTTGCAGGTGTGGTGTTGTCGACAACCCCAACTGTTCGATGACCTCAGCTGAGATAAGGTTCTTCTGGCTATTGTTATCAGCAATGAAATGCAATGGGATCCCCTTCACCCACATCTGTGAATGGAAGAGGCGCTCCCCCTCTTCAAGATCTATCGGTTCTTTTGGTTTAATTGTTCAAGTCGTGATAGTAGCAGTGGGGTCTACGTTGATTATCTGTCTATTTTCAATATTTTCTGGATCAGATTCTGAATCAGGGTTCGGCTCATTGTCTTTGACCTCGACCACCAATGATTGTTTTGAGTGACATTCATCGATGTTGTGCCAGGGGATTTTCTGGAAGTCGCACCACTTCCCAGTGTCATTCTTCATCTTTCATTTACCCTTCTTTTCATGTGTCTTGGACTGGTTGTCAGGAGGTTATCGGTTAGCGTTGTCTTTACCATGCTTTGGTTGTTGCGGATTTGCAGACCCGAACTCCCATTTGTTCTGGTGCCTAAATTTCTACTCGATTTTGACAACATATCGATAGGCAACTCCCAATGATGAAATGTTTAGGAAATCCATTTCAGTTTGGATGTTCCTATGCAGAGCCCCACGGTATTTCAGAACCAAATGTCTCTCGGAGTCTTTGATACCCAGCATGGTGCACAAGGTATGGAAAGTATTTGTGAACTCTGACACTGTTTGGCTCTTATCTTGCCACAATGTGGTCCATCTCATGTGTTGGTCTTCATAGTTATCAACAAGGTAGTATTGTTCCTTGATTGCATCCACAAAAAAATCTCAAGTGGACTCGGCCCCATATATTCCATATTCCTTAGGGGAAATTTTCTCCCAGTAAGTTTCCCACCAATGTTTGACATAGGGGAGATCCTTGAGGAGTGAGAAGGTAATTTTTCCCCTGTCGAAAAAATTGTGAACAGAGAAATAAGCTTCTAGCATATTTAACCATTTTTCTAAGGCATCCGCATCTATCTGACCTTCAAATACGGGAATATCAAAATTAACTTGTACCTTCAAGGGAGAGGTTCCTCCAAAGTGGTCGCTTGATGAAGATGCGCATGTTTCTATTGACAGACGTTGAAGGATGTCGACAAAATTCTCCATCATTTCGTCCCTATGTCACGCGAGAGCTTGCTCAAGCAACAGGTTAATAAAATCTTTTGTTCGTCGTTTTTCTTTTCTGCTACCATCGAGGATTTCTTGGGCTTGTGAGAGCGATTGTCCTCAAGAGAGACAAGCTTGAGACCCAACTTGTTATATTCAGACCTCGTCGGGGACATGCACTAAAAACGATCAAGAGCAACCTGCTTTAATACCACTAATCCAGATTATTTTCGGAATGAAATGAAAGCAGAGATATTACAATGAAATACACATAAAAATTGCCAGAAACAGAGAAATACAACAATACATAATTTCTATTAATGAAAGAAATGTACATAGACTGTAAAAATACAGAGTGCAAGACTCCCTAAAATGGTGGAAGCTTTATCTCTTAAAAGATATGTGACGACTACGCTCATTCACAAGAATATGAGTACAATGAGGTTTTGAAGGCTTTTTTATGATAAACATGTGTTGGCCCTTGGATATGTAAGGAAACGAAGATTAAGGAAGAAAGGCGAAGTACGAACTACGCGGAAGGCACATACACCGGGGAAGGGTCGAAGTGGTTAAAGAAGCAGAAAAGAAGGAGCGAAGTAAAGGAAAAGCAAGCCATTAAAAGAGAAGATCGAGGAAGATAAAGCATCAAAGAAGAGGGATCGTGGACAACTCAACAAGAGGAAAAAGACACCAATGGATATTTTGGAGCACCTCGCGGAAAAGGAGGAAGGACAGGCTAGTGAAGCCCTAAAAATGTGGGTCAAGTGGATCTAGGGTTTTAACACCTAGGCTTTGGTCTAAGGTTGTCTGAGAGTCATGTAATGTATAAATAAAGGTCTAGAAGACCTAGGAGGGTTCGTTCTTGCTCGATTGTTCGTTCCTAGATCAATTATTGGGTGTTATTCATTGTTGTTGCTATTACTGTTGTTGAGAGCAATATTGAGTCTGTATTCTAGATCTTCAACTAGGTGCGAAGATCAACCTTGCAACTGGGTGCACAGGGAGGAAAGAGAAAGACAGAAAGAGGGAAGATTTGTAGCTAAGTGTGCATATAGAAATGTATGTTTTCACCTAATAAATCAAGAAACACAGTTATGTGGATGTAGCCCTAGGGAGAGGGTGAACCACGTATATCTTATTGCCTTTGTGATTGATGATGTGTTATTTGTTATCTGCTATACTGTTATTGCATGATTGTTACATCAGAGATATAACTTCATGAAGCAAGCATAAGAGTGGTAAAGAATATCTAGATTATTTTTGCGTTGTATTTGGAATCACTTTGCATTTCCTCTGGTTGTAGACACATGTGTCTTGAAATCCCCTATTGCTACTTCGAGTGAGACTGCATCTGCTTCGCAGGTGTTGCCGAAAGGGCCAGTAGTTAGGGCTTGTTGGTGCGTTGTTGAAGCGTTGAACCCTGGGTCTACCCATGTGCCAACAAATGGTTCTGTTGGCGGGACCGAGATCTTCTTGAAGGAATGTCAAGGTGGTTTCCATCGAAGACAGAGATTCAGAAGTGGATAGAAGAACTAGAAAAGGACTACGTTGAAGCTCAGAACAAGAACCCTAGCATTAGTACAAAAGACTGGTTGGGAAGGTACATCTTTACTGACATACAAGAGATTTTCTTTTGAGGAGTTCATAAGGAGTTGTATGAGTGTTTAGCCAGATTAGCAGACACCCAGTTTGAGATCAGATCTAGACCACCTATGGCTTGGATGACAACGCTGATCAAGAAGGTCAAGAGAGTCGATAATGTTGTGTCTAGAACAACGCATCTTTGGTTTGATAGCACTATTGGAGGGTACATTATTGAGTTCGCTATCGATAGAGTAGAATCGTATAGTCAAGAAGAGAGGTATTTCATTAAGGGATCTAGAGGAAAGTTCCTACACTTTTTAAAACTGAGGATTAAGATTCTATTGCATGAGAAGAATATCCTAAAGATACAATGAAGCTAATGTTCAAGAATTCAGACTACGACAATGACATGGAAGTTGGACACACGCGTAGTGGGAGATCATTTAGATAAGTTCCTCTTGTGAACATGTTTAAGTAGAATTACGGAGACAAGGGATTCTACAGTGGAGAAGAAACAGATCTAAAAGACGAAGAGTATTCAGAGTCCGCAAGAACAGAGGAAGTAGAGATTGAAGAACTTCGTTGGGAAGAACCAGAAACTTCAGGCACTGAGCCTACTGTCGAAGTAAGTACTAGTACTCCTCCTGTTGTTTTAGTAGCATTAAGTAACCAGAGTAGTTAGAGAAATCAGAGTATTGTTACAAGCAGTTTAGCACATACTCAGTCGAGAAACCCAGGACGATCTATGGTAGATGAAATGTGGTTACCTATCTTTAGAGGAGATGGATCTGAAGATCCTGATCAACACTGGTTCTTATGCGAAGTTGTCTAGAGAATTAAGCAAGTCACCGATGAAGCTGTTAAGAGAACTCAATTTAGTACTACCTTGAGGGATCACGCTCTGAACTGGTATATGAAGTTTGCTTCAGGACATGGACAAGTTAAACCATTGAATGACATTAAGACTACGCTGAGTGCGAAATTAAAGAAACCTAAGTTGGAGTCGCAATGCATTATAGAGTTGAAGGAAATCAAGCAGAAGGTCACTGAACCTATTTGGGAATTTGATCAGAGGTTTAAGACTATGATAGGTCATTTACATTTTCAGATCCCAGACGAATAGAACAAAGAATGGTTCATCGTTTCCCTCCTACCACATATCAGAGTTCCTTTGATGCAACAAAAAATCACTTCGCAGAATGAAGGTCTGGATATTGCTATGAAACTAGAAGCAACCCCTATAGGAGAATCCATTCCAGGTATGAGTCAGATCTTAAATCAATTAACTAGTTTATCCTTACAAGTCAAAGATATGAAGAAGGACAAAGGAAAGGAAAAAAGAAAAGATATCTGGTGTATCAGATGTAAAGCAGAGGGCCATGACAAAGAGCATTGTCCCCTATTTCATGAATACTTGGCCTCTAGAGCACCTAGCCCTTTGAAGCAAGCCACTCTACCATGGTGTGAGGTATGTAGAAATAAACATCGCCCTGGTGAATGTTATTATATGCAGAAATATGTCCAGACACCCACCAATCTTTACTACACATTATGTAAATCTGTGGGGCATAATGAGAAGGACTGTAGGGCTTACGATCTCATGCATGAAAGATCAAGGGATACATATAGGATTCAATGAGAAACACAACAAGAAGGAAATAATGTGCAGTTTAACTCCCCATGAAGAGGAAACTTCAACCCTCACGGTGGATTCAGAGGAAGAGGATGAGGAGGAGGTATGGGTTGAGGTCGAGGTCAGATTATTTGCTATAACTGCGCACGAACAGGACATTTGTCAATGGATTGTTAGAACCCTTGTACTACTTGCAACTACTGCAATTCATTCGATCATGTCATTGAAGATTATACTGCATTGTTAGCAAAACTTCAGGAGAGACGAGGAGGAAACCAAAAAGTCCATTTGATATCAACATAACCTCGCGATGAGAACCCTGTTAGCGATCAAAATGAACTGGTAAATTGAAAGCGTTTTTATCTCTCTATCTCTCTATAAGACTCATTTTTCCTCTCAGCCTTCGAAAATCTCTTTGCCTGAGATTGCTTTACCTCTAAGCTTCTCAACCTGCAATGCAAAAGATACAAATAAATGTCATTCCTTGTATGTCTTTCATAAAATTTTCCAAAGCTAAATTCATGAATCGAGCTATACATTAAGCCACAAGTCAAGCTTTAATTTTTAAAGCCACCTATCATTATACTAAAGCTAGCCTATGAGTTGTCTAATTTCTAAGTTATGAGTCAACATATAAGGCCCAAGCCAAAGCTGAGTCCTCAAGCCTAATCTTGAGTCAAATTATAGTCACAAGCCCGATTCTTATGATATGCTACAGAATCATAAACCAAGAGTTCCTATCCTATCCACTTCATCGACAAGTGTCACTTATCAATTTTTGTAAGCGTATCATGTAATGATTGACGCAGATGCCAATTTTGTAAATAGTGAGTTTTATTTCACTAACAACCAAGTCGATAAGTTGAGTCCATGTATCTACAAGTGTCAAGGTTTGATAAATGTAAGCACAACTGGATTTGTAAGTATTTGACAAATTTTTATGGAAAACATCTGATCACCAAAAGATCCACGAACAGATGGATTTGTGCCGAGCTGCAGGTTTCAAAGTCACAGGTGTCAAAGATTTGTATGTTATCTCAATTGCTAGATGTGAATTCAATCATGAGCAAGTCGATTCTGAAGATGCTACGCATAATAGATTTACGGTCTATTATTGATGCGTTTTAGGAGATAGGGAATTTGTTGGAGAAAACAAGCCTTCAACCCATGCTAGCAACAAATCTCATTTTCACTCCAAGTCTCATGTTTCTGCTGCTGACAAGGGGCGATGTCACCATCCTCTGGATCTGAATACGCTGAAGGGACACGATGATGCAGTCACATGGCTTTGTTTCACATCAGATTGCCAAAGTTTGGCAACAGCTTGTGCAGACAGGGTAGTGAGGGTTTTTTAAACTGGATGATGCTTCAAGCAAAAGCTTCAAGTTTTTACGGATCAACATGCCAAGTAGAAGTCATCCTGTAGCTGTTGCATTTTGCAAGGAAAACATCACAACTAGTTGCTGGAGCACATAATATAAAACAATGTGTCTCTGTTCTTCTCTGAATTTCCCACAAACCCTTATCTTTGATGCATTGATATTGAGCAGTTTGAATGGTTCAAACAAGATTATTTGTGCCTAATTGACCCTGCTGACATTAATTCTCTTAAATTAGCTTTGGAGCAGATGTTTCACATCAAGCTGTAAGATATCCACTGTCAATACCTAAATCAAAGCATAAATGTGTTAGCAGCGGAACACAGGTAAATAAAGTCACAGTATCAATACAGATGAACAAAAAACTCTATGTCAATTTATATGGAGCAAATTGAAGAAGACAATAAAGAATTTGGTTCAAATTCTAAAGGAACAGATGGCGACCATGGAGGTAGAGTATAATCATTTTGAAGATTTCCTTTTTTGACCAAGATAGAACTTTCACCAGCGCAAAAGGCTAATTTATAACCAGTTAGCTGGTGAAAAGCAGAGCTTTCACCAACTAACTAGCAGATCGTAAGGCGAATTAGCTGGTGAAACCTGAGATGGCCAGATTTGGTGAAATATCACCCAGATCTTATTTTTCTCAAACCAAACATACTGAAAATAGTTTCTAAAGATACATATTAAATTTACACATCAAATTCAAGATCCGGATTTGATAATAAAGAAGTTTGAAGAGGTGTCAAAGTCAAATTACACACCTATTTTTGGGGCACATAATCAGTTGTTTTTTCCAAAGATAGCAAATTCGATTCTATAATGATCAAAGTACATCTATGAGCCTTGGAAGGCTATCTGCACACATCAGAGGTCGAGAAAGATTAAGACTCTTTAAAGAATATGAGATTGATTTTAATTTAGGATCAACTTCTATTATTTTGGATCTATTTTTGACCATCTGTTTTTAGAATATTTGATCCATTTTTTTAGGATCTAAAACTGCTTTGTAAAGGCTATAAATCCTGGGGTTTCAGTCTGAGAGGGGGTTCAAACTGGGAATACATTTTGGTGCTACTGTATAGACTCTTATTGTATAATAAAATTACAGTCTCCTTTTGTTTTCCATATCAAAAATATTCATGCTTCCTTTTCTGTACTTTATTTCAGTTTATCTTAGCTTATAAAGACTGTCATCTCTTTAGACTGTCATCTCTTTATTGAGCTCATAGACTTGAAGTGAAGGATTTCTTTCTATGTTTCATTAAGCCCTACACCCAGTTGTATTTGGCAATCAAGATTAGTGTTCTTCATCCTCTCATTTTAAAATACTTGATCTGATTATATTTTTCTAAAAGCACTGTTTCATTTGGATGTATGATGAGTTGTCTATTACATTAATCATTGAGTGATCCCATTATTCCAAGTATACCTACACATTATTTTCTTAAGTTACCAAGCATCCTTAGCCTACAACCTTAAGGAGTTTCTTGGAGTGATAACAAATTGGTGACGTTGCCGGGGAGAGGAGATCGAAGCTCAGCTTCCTTGGGAGACGACAAGATCTAGCTTTGATGATAGACAAAGCTTGGACATCATTTGGTTGTAATTATCTATCTGGCGACTCCATGAAGGACAGATTCAGTGGCGACTCCACAATAATCAAATGTCAAAAGCATTTGCAGCTCTTTTGGCTCGGAGGTTTGCACCTCTGGACTTCTCAACAGTTCCTGGTTTCCCACATCCAGTACCTCATATGTCAGAATGGGGAGATTTTCTACCTGTCTTCAAAGAGGAGAAAGAAGATAATCCTGCAGAACACCTCAAAAAGTTTCATGAGTGCATGGATCTACTAGATCTGTAGCATGAAGATGTTCGTATGAAAATGTTCATGTATTCATTGGAAGGTGATGCACGTAGATGGTATTTTTATTTACCCCCTTCAAGCATTTCATATTTAGAAAATTTTCACAGAGTATTCAATGAGCGTTGCAAAAAGTTCTTTTCGGAGCAGTTTTTATTTGGTAATTGCTGTGAAGAATATGGATTGGATAATAAAGTTGAAAATGCAAATAGAGAAGAATTTCTCCCTCATATCCTGCAGCAACTCCCAAATGATCTTCATGATAATGTGCTTTTCCATCAAAACGAACTAGAAATGGATAATAAAGGAGCTGAAGATTCTCCCATTAACATTATCTCTGGTTTTCATCCATCTGAAGAATTAATTTCTTTAGTTAAGAATCATGAAAATCATTTTTTTGTTGGTCATACATCCATTGAAATCATTAAAGGTAGTTCACAGTTTTCAGATTTGTGTATCAAGGGAAGTTGTAGTTATGATGAGGAACAAAGTGATATTTCTCAATATCTATCTCAGAATTCTATTGTTGATAACTCTATGCCACCATTTAATATCAATAAGCAATATCATGGACTTCTTATATACATGTATCAATTTAATTAAAGGTGAGAAAGTTGTGCAGGAGCTACAACACCTAGTAAGACAGTATGAAATTGGAAGAATAGACCCTATGTTGAGTAGAGCTGTGAATCAAGTATCAAGGAAAAGAAGGACACACAAGGAATTGCACCTTAGTGCTCAAATTGGAGACTACGACGTGGACTATGTGGTCCTCAACTTGGGATCAAAAGTAAATGTTATGACGAAGCAGACTTGGGCACTGATGGGAAAACCTAGATTGATTTACTCTCCTATCAAGCTCGGGATGGCTAATCAGTAGGCGGTGAGCCCCTTTGAAAGACCAGAGCATGTCCTTGTAGATGTCGATGGGGTAAGGACATTTCCAGACTTTGAAGTGATTGAGATTGTTGATGATAGTTGTCCTTATCGTGCATTGTTAGGAATTGATTGGGATTTCAACAATTCGAATGTCGTTGACCTAAATAAGAGAAGAATGACATTTGAGGGTAATGTCCTTAAGGTCATTTCACCTCTTGACCCTGATGAAGGTCGCAGATACATAGAACTGATAAGAGAAGAAGATCACGCCTATGAGATAGAAAACATCTACAAACTGACTGCAAGACAACATGATTATATTAATCCCACAACAAATGGAAATCTAAGTTAGCGAAGTGAAAGTGCATGTTCATCAGATTCAGAGGAAGCATTGTACAAATGGCAGAACATAATGTATGAAGTCTCTACACGACGATGTGCCATATTGACCAGAGAAGTTTGTTGGATTGGCACTGAAGTAGTTAATCTCCCTACATTTGATGGCCTGAATCATTTAGGGACATTTATAGCTGAATTTGAGAGAATTGTACCAGTACAATAGAGGATGTTGGCACTAGACGAAGCATTGAAATCTACACCAGCTAGATGGTGGGGAACGCACAAGAAGAACATCACAGAATGGGTACAATGTCGCACATTACTGACAGTGCGCTTCTCAGACCAAGATGAGTGATGTGAAGTTCGATATATAGGTCGTAGTTGTCCTAAGGACCATGTGTGAAGTTGTGAGGAAACCTGGAGCAACATTCCTCAAGAACAGTGGGTGCATAAGTTCATTAACACATTGGATACTACACCTATCAACTGGTATCTTCAAGAAGAACTGCACCTCATCACTACAGACTGGTATGGAATGACTCAGAACTTTATAGCTACGTTTTTATTTGAGATTCAGTACCCCACAGTAGATCAGGCTTTACAAATTGTAAGACAAAAGGTCTTTGAGGAGGAACCTAACCTCCCTTTTGAGCAAGAAGAAGATGAATGGACTGCACCTCTTCAGAGTTTACAAGGTTGTTATAACATTAATGTTGATGAAGGTGATGATCCTAGGAATGTAAAAATCATAGAAACTAAAGGACAGAGGGCCATAGAAGGGCCAGGGATTGAATTACCTTTTATTGGGCATCCCATTAAAATTAAGAAGATTAATATTGGAACATAGCAAACACCTAAGTTGAAAAATGTTGGAGATTATTGGGATGATGCTACTATTGATAATATCACAGAACTACTGCATGAGTATCAATACTTGTTTCCAACTAAGTTCACAGACATGAATGGCATTAAAGGGCCCATGGGTGAAATGAAGATCCCTCTGAGACCAGATGCAAGACCCATCAAGCAAAGACCCTACAAACTGAATCCCAAATATAAGCAGAAAGTTAAGATTGAATTGGATAGAATGTTGGAAGCAGGAATCATAGAACCAGTTGAAGAATATGAATGGATCATCCCTATGGTGGTCCAAGACAAGAAGTCGGGAGAAATCAGAATTTGTGTAGATTTAAGGAAACCGAATGATGCATGCCTACATGATCTATTTCCTACACCCTTTACTAATGAATTTCTAGATAATGTAGGAGGACAGGAGGTCTACTCATTCACAGATGGATTTTCAGGTTATCACTGGATCATAATTGCTAAGGAGGACAAACATAACACCACATTTGCAACAGAATGGGGTTCTTTTTAGTACACAGTGATGCCTTTTGGCTTGAAGAATGCACCAGCCATTTTTTCCAGGGTGGTTGTCGAAGCATTTAAGGAATTTTTACACAAATTCTTGGAAGCATACTTTGATGATTGGAATTTTTTTAGCCTAATGAAGGATCATATTGAATGCTTGAGATTAAAGTTAGATAAGTGCAGGCAATGTCAGATTGCCCTGAATCTGAAAAAGTGTATTTTATTTTCACCTTTTGGAGTGTCGCTAGGACATATTGTGTGTAAGCAAGGGTTGTTGGTAGATCCTTCCAAGATTGCTACCATTATTGATCTACCTCCTCCTACTTTGGTTAGGAAGTTGCGCACTGCATTGGGGCACAATGGATAATATAGAAAGTTTATCAAGGGTTATGTAGAGATAAAAACACCTATGGAGAAGTTATTAAAGAAAGATAGTAAGTTTCAAAGGACAGAAGAATTCCAACAGAGCTTCGACACGCTAAAGCAGAAAATGGTTACTGCGCCTATCTTGGTCTTTCCAGATTGGGGTAAGGAGTTCAATGTTCATGTCAAGCTTCGTCCATTGCATTAGGAGCAGTCTTAGCACAACCAGGAGCAGGAGACATTGACCACCCGATAGCCTTTGCTAGCATGAAGCTTTCTACAACTGAAAGGAACTATACTACGACTGAAAGAGAAGGCTTGGCTATGGTATATGCGTTGTAGAAATTTAGACACTATTTGTTGGGAGGACATTTTAAGATGTTCACATATCATTCTACATTGAAGTACTTAGTCAACAATCCAGTGTTGGGGGGAAGAATATGCAGATGGCTACTATTATTCCAGGAGTATGACTTTGAAATTGTGGTTAAGCTAGGAAGAATGAATAAAGGAATTGACCACTTATCCAGGTTGGAAGATGGAGAGGAACCTACTAGTCTGGAGGATACACTTCCAGATGCACAATTATTGGCCATCGGAAAATTTGATGATCACTTCGTTGAGATAGTTCAGTTCCTATCTACATGAATGGCACCTCGTGAGTACACAATCATGCAAAAGAAACAGTTGGTCGCCTGCATTGCTGACTTTCAACTTATAGCTGGACAATTATATAATATAGGACCAGATGAGATCTTGAGGAGATGTGTTATGGAGGCAGAAAGACCATTGATTCTAATGGAAGCACATGAAGGCATCGTATGAGGACACTATGCAGGGAAAGAAATAGTGCATAAGGTTCTCAAAGCTGGCCTCTGGTGGCCTACTTTACACAAGGATGCCAAGGAATACTACAGAGCCTGGGATGTATGCCAAAGAGTAGAAAAGTCTTCCAGAAGGGATGAGATGGCTTTAGCACCGCAATTAAATGGTCTATTGACTTTATGGGACCTATCAACCCACCAGGAAAACACACAGGATCTCGATACGTTATCATTGCTACAGATTATTTGACCAAATGGGCAGGAACACGAGCAGTTAAAGACTGTAGTGCAGCTACAGCTGCGCAGTTCATCTTTGAGGATATTATAACCAGATTTGGATGCCCGACGATCCTTATGAGTGATCAAGGCACACACTTCATTAACAAAACTATTGAAGATTTGACTCAGGAATTTGAAGTTCACCATCAGAAGATCACAACATACCACCCATAGGCGAATGGTACAATCGAAGATTTCAATAAGATCTTGGAGACAACACTGACGAAGGTTTTAAGTGTTAATAGAGACAATTGGGATTTAAGAATTCCAACAATATTATGGGCTTATCGAACTACTAGAAAAAAGTTAACTACGCAGACTCCCTTTAAGTTAGTATATGGCTTGGAAGCAGTGGTACCTATGGAATATTTGGTTCCTAGTTTAAGAATTGTAGCATTTACAATTATGGATGGCATAGACGTTGTTCAAGACAGGCTTGCGCAGTTAATCGAACTGGAAGAAGACAAATTTATTGCAGGATTTCACCAGCAGGTACAGAAAGAATGAGAGAAGGCTTATCATGACAACCATATAAATAGAAAGCATTTAAGCAAGGAGATTTGGTATTGTTATATGACTGTAAGTTCATGAAGCATCCAGGGAAGTTCATGACACATTGTCTTGGGCCATTTGAAGTTGCCTATGTTACAGAAGGTCAAGTTGCACAGTTGAAGACACTTAATGGAGAATGGAAGGATGGTTTAATAAATGGAAGCCGATTGAAGTTGTACTATGACAACCAGCTGCCTCATAGCTCCCAGTAAAAGAAAAAGGAAGAAGGGTCTAGGTATCAGGTGCAGTTGAAACTGGGTACCAGACACAGAAAAGATAGTCTGCACAACATGGGAAGGGACAGAGCAGAAAGCACAGGCTGCTCCGCACAGTCTGCAGTTGAAGTATTACATAAGGCTCAATTGTTAGACACACCTACCACACTTAGAGGGGGGGTGAATGAGTGTGGGGATCTTTTTCCCAAAACTTCCCTCTTGCACAAAAACTCATCAATTAGCATTCAACATTTATTCATTACCCATTGTTTTCATTTATAACCAGTTAGATGTGAGCACATATCAGCAATATATCATCAACAAGTCATCACCACAATGAACACAAAGAACACAAG
>ML820949.1:52640-75647 GCA_009831015.1 Picea engelmannii
TCCTTGATCTTCATCTCGTTATTCCTCATACAAGCATGGGTCCTCCAACCATTCTTCTAGGATAACTCAATCCGTAAAGCGTCTTCCCGTGAGGGCTTTCACCATAAGGGGACCACTTTGGAGTTCATCCATTTGTACACCTTATCAATCATGATAAGAGAATAATGAGTCATCTATACATTTTTCCAACAATGCATCATATACCAATGGAACCACATCGATCCATCTTCATCATGTATCAATGACAACTCATTGATCCATCTTCATCTATGCATTCTCATCAAGGACAATACATATTATATTACATCAATCATCAATCAATCAATCCTTTGAGATCAATCAATCACTTGACATCAATCAATGACATTAATCAATCAAACCATTGGCATCAATGACAACATGATCCAACATCAATCTTGCAGTGACTCGGGATGAGTCACATGTGAGTGTTGGGGGATTGTTGACCTTTGGATATGTAAGGAAGTGAATATTAAGGAATAAAGGTGAAGTACAAACTGTGCAGAAGACACATAAACTGGGGAAGGGTTGAAGTGGCTAAAGAAGCAGAAAAGAAGGAGCGAAGTAAAGGAAAAGCAAGTCGTTGAAAGAGAAGATCGAGGAGGATAAAGCATCAAAGAAGAGGGATCGTGGAAAAATCAACAAGCGGAAAAATACACCAACGGATACTTTGGAGCACCTCACGGAAAAGGAGGAAGGACAGCATGGCGAAGCCTTGAAAATGTGGTTCAAGTGGATCTAGGGTTTTGACACCTAGGCTTCGATCTAAGGTTGTTTGAGAGTCATGTAATGTATAAATAAAGGTCTAGAAGACCTGGGAGGGTTCGTTCTTGCTCGATTGTTCATTCCTAGCTCAATTATTGGGTGTTATTCATTATTGTTGTTATTACTGTTGTGGAGAGCAATATTGAGTCTGTATTCTGGATCTTCAACTAGGTGTGAAGATCAACCCTGCAGTTGGGTGCGTAGGGAGGAAAGAGAAAGAGAGAAAGAGGGAAGATCTGCAGCTAAGCGCGCAGATAGAACTGTATGTTTTCACCTAATAAATCAAGAAACATAGTTCTGTGGACGTAGCCCTAGGGAGAGGGTGAACCACATATATCTTATTGTCTTTGTGATTGATGTTGTGTTATTTGTTATCTGCTATACTGTTATTGCGTGATTGTTAGATCAGAGATATAACTTCACAAAGCAAGCATAAGAGTGGTAAAGAATATCTAGATTGTTTTTGCATTGTATTTGGAATCACTTTGCGTTTCCTTTGGTTGTAGACACCTGTGTCCTGCAACCCCCTATTGCTACTTCGGGTGAGACTGCATCTGCTTCGCAGGTGTTGCTGAAAGGGACAGTAGTTAGGGCTTGTTGGTGCATTGTTGAAGCGTTGAACCCTGGGTCTACTCCTGTGCCAACAACATGAATGCCAAACCCTAGACATCCAAAAACCTAACCTAGGAGATGAAGTGCCAAAAGTCACGTGGGCCCCGTTGGGATAAATTAGTACATTAACTTCCCAAGGTCGTAACTTTTGCATATGATCTTTGTTTTAGGTGTGTGATAGCCCGTTGGAAAGGTATTTTTGAGAAGTACATATTATGCCATCAAATTCTATATTTGTCTATAGTTTGACTGTGGCAAGCCAAGAAAACACTGTTTAGGGCCCCAAAAAGGATCTGGCAGTACAAAAAGATGTATTAACATGAAAACTTCCAAAATAAGCCAGTTGGAATATGTGGAAGGCTACCAATATCCACCTGGATTTTGTGTAGGGATTCGGGACAACCCGAAAAGTGAAGAATCCACAATTACAAAGAAATGTCCCCATTACAGAGAAAAGTGTTGAACTAAAAACTGTCAAGATGAACCAATTGGGATTTGGAATAGGTGGGTGGCCACCAATATCCACCTGTATCAATCCTCGCCCCCTAGGAAGCAATGGTATCCATTGTGTTGAGTACTTGGGGAAGAGGGGAAAGCGTTTTTTGAATCTTAATCTTGGTGAGCTATGTGCCTTGTTGGAGAAGTTGCATTCTTTGGTCTATGGAAGGTTGTCACGAATCTGTTGTTGGCAGGGTTGAATATATTCCACCAACCTGTTGTCTTTGGGATTGACAATGCATTGTGTAGGCACCATTGTAGGTGAAGAAACAATATATGCTTTCTCTTCTACATTCTGCTTCTACTGGATAGAAGGTGTTGAGGTTGCAGTGGTTGTAGTGGCCTTTTGTGCATCCTTTGAACAAACTGTGAAGAGGGTGGATTTTTTAGTATGAGAAATTACCTTGTGGCACTGTTTTGGTGGAACAGTAGTCGGAACTAACTCTGGTATCCTGTAGATTTGAAACCCCAACGTAATAATGACACTACGGGGTTGAGACACATAAACATCATGGTGTTTCCACATATATGGTTGGCCCATAACAACATCACAGACATCAAGAGGGGAAACGTCACACACTACCTCATCCTTGAAGGGTTGGATGCCATAGGAAAGGTGGCACTACTGGCTAACACATATATCTCGTCCTTGGTGAATCCACTCGATGTTGTATGGTTGCAGGTGTGGTGTTGTCGACAACTCCAACTGTTTGAAGACCTCAGTTGAAATGAGGTTCTTCTGGATGCCACTATCAACAATGAAATGCAACCAGGTCCCTTCACCCACATCTGTGAATGGAAGAGGTGCTCCCCCTCTTCAGGATCTAATGGTTCTTCTGGTTGAATTGTTGTGGTCGCGACAATAGTAGTGGGGTCTGTGTCAATGATCGGTCCATTTTCAATATTTTCTGGATCAGATTCTGAATCAGGGTTCGACTCATTGTCTTTGACCTTGGCCACCAATGACTGTTTCGAGTGACATTCATTGATGTTTTTCCAGTGGCTTTTGTGGAATTCGCACCACTTCCCAGTGTCATTCTTTGTCTTTTCTTTGCCCTTATTTTCCTGTGTCTTGGACTAGTTTTCAGGAGCTTGTTGGTTAGGGTCGTCTTTACCGTGCTTTGGTTGTTGCGGATTTGCAGACCCAAACTCCCATTTGTTATGCTGCCTAAATTTCTGCTCGATTTTGACAACATATTGATAGGCAAATCCCAATGATGAGATGTTTAGGAAATCCATTTCAGTTTGGATGTACCTATGTAGAGCCCCATGGTATTTCATAACCAAATGTCGCTCGGAGTCTTTGATACCCAGCTTGGTGCGCAAGGTATGGAAATTATTTTTGAAATCTGACATTGTTTGGCTCTTCTCTTTCCACAGTGTGGTCCATCTCATGTACCAGTCTTCATAGTTATCCACAAGGTAATATTGTTCCTTGACTGCATACACAAAAAAATACCAAGTGGGCTCGGTCCCATATATTCCAGATTCCTTTGTGGAAAATTGCTCCCAGTATGTTTCCCACCAATGTTTGACATGGGGGAGATCCTTGAGGAGTGCGAAGGTGATCTTTTCCCTGTCAAAAAAATTGTGAACAGAGAAATAACCTTCTAGAAAATTTAACCATTTTTCTAAGGCATCCGCATCTATTTGACCTTCAAATACGGGAATATCAAAATTAACTTGTACCTTGAAGGGAGAGGTTCCTCCAAAGTGGCCACTTGATGAAGATGTGCTTGTTGTTATCGACAGGCATTGAAGGATGTGGGAAAAATTCTCCATCATTTCGTCCCTTTGTTGCGTGAGAGTTTGCTCAATCAACAGGTTAATAAAATCTTCTTCTCCACCATTTTTATTTTCTGCCGCCATCGAGGGTTTCTTGAGAGATTGTCCTCAAGAGAGACAATCTTGAGACCTAATTTTCTATATTCAGACCTTGTCAGGGACATGCACTGAAAACGATCAAGAGAAACCTGCTCTAATACCACTAATCCAGATGATTTTTGGAATGAAATGAAAGCAGAGATATTACAATGAAATACACATAAAAATTGCCAGAAACAGAAAAATACAATAATACATGATTTCTATTAATGAAATAAATGTACAGAGACTGTAAAAACACAAAGTGCAAGACTCGTTAGAATGATGACAACTTTATCTCTGAGAAGGTATGTGACGACTATGCTCATTCACAAGAAGATGATTACAATGAGGCTTTGAAGGCATTTTTATGATAAACATGAATGCCAAAACCCTAGACATCCAAGAACCTAACACTAGGAGATTAAGCACCAAAAGTCATGTGGGCCCCTTTGGGGTAAGTTAGTACATTAACTTCCCAGGGTCGTAACTTTTGCATACGATCTCCGTGTTAGGCGTGTGATAGCTCGTTGGAAAGGTATTTTTGAGAACTATGTATTATTCCATAAAAATCTAAATTCATCTATATTTTGACTATGGAGATCCAAGAAAACATTGTTTAGGGCCCCAAAATGGCCCTGGAAGTACATAAAGATGTACTGACATGAAAACTTCCAAAATAAGCTAGTTGGAATAGGTGGGCGGCCACTGATATCCACCTGGATGTTGTGTATGGCTTCAAGATAGCCCCAAAAGTGCATAATCCACAATTACAAAGAAATGTTCCCGTTATAGAGAAGCATATCGAACTAAAAACTGTCAAGATGAGCCAGTTAGGATTTGGAACAGGTGGGTGGCCACCAATATCCACCTGGATCATGAAATGACACAAGTTTCAAGTTTACGGGAAACAGGTTTAAATTGGGTTTGACATATAAATAGTGCATTTTTTTTTTAATGATACAAGGCTTGGGTTATTACACAATATGTAATATGTGGTGTGTATGACATATGGTTGAAAACACAACAGACTAAACCCTATCTCATTCACATGATTGTTGATTTGACTAACCATTATTGAGAAGTGACAAATAGTGATGGCCATGAGTAAAATATTGATACAACGCATGATTATGTGCTTACATGGCATTTGGTATCATCCTGTGATTGGTTAGTATGGCATATTGTGTATATGTTTATGGCTCATGTGAATTGTTTGAAGTGATGACTGGCATGCACATGTGAGTAAAGTTGATGCCGACATGATGGGTTGGCCATGCAATTGATTTGCAAGGACGTGATAATTAATCCCATAGTCCCACTGTTGGCATAGGGGCAGACCCAGGGTTCAATGCTCAAGCGCGCACCAACAAAGCCCTAACTACCGACCCTTTCGGCAACACCTGTGAATCATATGAAGTCTCACTCGAGGTAGAGGCAGGGGTGGTTGCAGGACTCAGGTGTCTACAACCTTAGTTGAGACACAGATTTGTGATTGTCTTGCTTACAACACACTTAGTATCAGTTATTTCCTAACATACATTCATTAATACACTTCGCAGAAATCACAGAGCACTGCAATAATTACTCAGATCTAGCACTTAGCAATGATAAACAGGTTATACTCAATAGATTAAGCACTTATCATCTTATGTATCATATCTAGCATGCATTCATATCTCATAAGCACAAAGCATTAATAAATCTATCTAAACATATCAGAGCACTTAGCAAGAGAGAGACAAACACATCAACATAGTACACAGAGTTATCGTGGTTCACCCCCACCCCGAGGCTACATCCAAAAAGTATTCTTTATATTATCTCGGTCAACCAGTTACAACACAAAGCTTCAATGACCCTTACCCTGCACAGGACAAGAGATCTGCGCAACTCGCTAGATCCTCTTTCCCCAGGTAGATCCAAGCAGTAAGCCTTCTCACACTCTGTGCACTCAACATTATTACAGCATGCACAAGGATCTTACAGTCACACAGACTTCTGATCACATAGATCCAACTTATGTACTAAGCCATCGACTAGATAGGGCCTCCTTTCTTACATGGCCTAGACCTCTATTTATACATAGAAAAAGGCCTAAACAAGGGCCGACATCCTGTTAGCACAAATTCTTGCAAGGGGGTGTTTTCTCTCCAAGTTTTGAGCCCGTGGCGTAAACACGAAGAAATGGGGCTTAAAGAACCCATCAAATGCATTTTATTCATTTGCAGGCATGAGCGCCAAGTGCAGCACGCAGAAGAAGTCCTTTTCGGGCTTAAAATCAAACGAGCATGTATTTTGTTTTCGATGGCAAGGATTCATCGACGAAGCAGAGCAATGGTCGGAGGGTAATTGCAGTCAACCAAATCGCGCCAAGTATAGCACAGAGGTTTTCGGAGAAGTGAACGGTCGTAATTCTCTAAGGGGCACTCGCGAACTTACGAGGGCCGTTGATCACAGTCAGTTTAAGCATGGGTTTACTTCTTGAACTCGGGTTTCGTGAGTTTGGAGGGTGGACCATATCCTTTGGTTGCGCGAGATCGCAAAACACAAGAATTGTTTTGGGCCCACAATATTACCGAGTGTTCAGATCCGTCAAATCAGAGAGGGACACGTGGTGAGCGATTAGGCTCTATTGCCTTTTCGCGCATCGTGACTTTGAAGAACAAGGACCAGCCTCCTCCTAGCTGCGAGATGTGAAGTGTCGAAGGCGTCCAGGACCCGGGCTCACAATCTCACCGAAATGATCCAAGCCATCCATCCCGGAGGAGCATGTGGCGCGTGATCAGGCTCTGTCATAGCTTCGCCCATTGCGAATTTGAAACACTTTTTCTCTGCAGCTGGGATCCTTGAAACACGAAGTGTCGAAGGCACCCAGTGTCACAGCTTCAGACATTGCGATTTTGGAATGAAGGGGTCTCCCCCCTTCCATTCGCGATACGCGAAATGCGAAAACGCCTTGGGTGCGAGCCCACAGTCACAATGCAAGGTCATATGGGTTTTAGTCACCAAGGGTCCTGAATGCTAGAATGAGGGAATTTCCCGAAAGGAGGGGGATCGAAGCGCCTTAAAAAAAAAGGCTCCAGGTCATGACCATGGGGTACCATAAGGGAAGCCAACCTCCTGAGCTTGGAAAGCGTGCACGTGGTTGTTTCTTGTGCTTGAAGTTTCGGTCGCTCGCCATAGAAGGGAGAAATTAATGAAAAGTAGGTTGTTAGCTGAAACTTCAGTTCTAGCCATGAATGTGAGGCATGGAGGTTCTGGAAGGAAGCCTGCCCAAGACCGTCCGATGTGCAGGTTGATCTGAAGGGCCCATGCTGATCTGATGTTCTCGTCCGACCAAAGAACCTGCACACGATAGCTCGACACTTAATGGCTCAGCTACCCCCTTGCAAGAGCCATGCACAATTAAGGTGGTGTCTGATGAAGGATTTTCATCTGAATTTGACTGAAGGGATGCCACACCTTGGGGGTCCGAGCACGCCTCTGTTGGACGAATTTTTCTGAGTATATGTACTTAGTTTTTGTATTTTTGAAGGTATCGATGGTTGAGCTAGGCGCCCGATTGTAAATTTTTAATGAAGCACTGGTTGCTTTGGTTATGTATTGACACTTAAGACTTCTTGCCTTATGAATGTCAGCTTCTTTCCATCTCTTTGTTTACACTGTGTTAGAACAACTCGAAATTGGAGGATCCAGTCGAGTTGCGTTGTTATTGGATGATGTAGGTTGGATCACTATAATAGTTGCATCGTTTCTAATCAGTTCTTGTATTTTCTCAACGCTGAATGATTTGGAATTGGAGGATCCAGTCAAGTCACCCTTCAGTTCCCCGAAGCTCAGAACCAAGAGGATCTTGTATTCTGAGTTTTTCTTCCTCAAGATGCTGAAAGGCCTGATGCCCGAGGTAGTCTTGGTCACTCATCTCGCCAAGTCTTCCACCTGCTCATTTTACAATCAACTCACTGACTGAAGTTAGATCAAGACCTCCTTTGTTTTTATACATACCAAGCCCGATTTTCTGAGTTAGAGTGATATCTTCTTGAGTCTCTATCCATTCGATCACCCCATTAAATTATTCATGACATAAACTGATGGGCATCGGGCTCTACTCTTTCTGCAATCTAGGAGTGACTTCCAACGCCAACACATCCCTTTCCTGTTACAATATTCCCAAAAAACCCAAAAAGGTTCCAAAAAAGGTGGCAAGATCCCATGATCTTTGCTTTGCTATGCGCTCCATCTTCGACAGGCAGTTGAAGTACCAAACTATCAACTATGACCAAGTATTCCTCAAAACTTGGTTGAGGGCCAACAGGCCCCCAACACTCACCTGTGACTCATCCAGAGTCACTCTTCTCTGGGTAACTCTGCCTCGAAGGCCTCGAGCTTCGCTCGAGCTGCTTCAACTTGTTGCTTCTCTACTGCTTCTTGCTCGGCAAACTCCTGAATGAGTGTGTTACTAACTGGTCCTTCTAAGCACTGCTCTGTTGTGTTCACAACCTGTTCCAGGTCTGTCCCTTGGCTCTCAATCTCTAAGAATAGTTGACATGCCCTATCCTGCAAAGGTTGAAGTTGCTGCTTCACTTCCATGACCTTTCTCTGGATCATATGAATCTGTTGTTGCACGACGCGCTGTTCATGGGACCTCTTCATTTTCTCTATGGTCGGTAGGGACTTTAGCTGTACCTGTAACTTCTCAGCTTGGTACTTCGCCTCCTGGAGATGTGACTCCAATTTATGCAATTCAAAGTTCTCAGATAGGTTCTCATGTATCTACGCACTTCTACTACTTAATTGCTTACATTCTTTAGTGAGTGCCTTAATTCTTTCTACTGTACTTCGGGCATTCACTTCTTGTTGGTCACGTTCTTCTTGTGGAGTACTCGGTATAGCTTGGAGCTCTAGTTCTACTACTCTTTGTTGCAGTTGCTGAATGAATTCAACAAGCTTCATTACTTGGCATTCTATGGGTTCTTCTACCTTCTGTTTTAAGCCAGTCACAGAGCATAATGCTCTGTTGACAGCTTCTTTGATCCTGATTTGCTTCGTGAGAAGTTGCTCCTTCTCCTTTTGGATCTTTGCGCGTTCTTTATCAAAGTTCCCTTGGATGGCCTCCTTCTCTTGCTGTGCAACTTGGCGATGCTCTATGATTTCCTTGTGTGCATGCTTTAGGGCCTGGGTGGCCTGCACTGTTACTTCTTCTGCTTTCTGAAGGCGTACTTCGACTAGGTCGGCAATCCTACGAAGTTGAACTGACTCATCTCCTGTTTTGGGTGTTCCTTCTGACATAAGAACAGTGGAGATTGCGTGGTTAGACTAGAGGGCTCGTTGTACTCCTTGGATCTCAACTTCGATTCTGTTGTACATTGCCTGTTGCTTGGCCTCCTGCTTTTTTGTGATCTCTTCTATAGCTTCATTCAAAGTCGCAAGGAGAAAGCTGAAGTCATCTGGATTGAGCGTGGTCTTCATCTTGGTCACGGTTTCTTTGGCTTTCGTCTTAACGAAAGACTTCGAAGGTGACCCTTTTCTTTTCTTTAGAACTTCAACTTCATCTTCTGGTTGTTGTTCAACTTCTTCTAGGTCTTTGTCGTTACCTTCTTCATTTGGTGTGATGGAAGCTGTCCTTACAGAGCGGCTATCCACATCTTGAACCTCTTCAGTTTTCTTCGTCTCCTTTGTCTTCTTTGTCTTCTTTGTCTTATGTGCCTTATTGGGCCCAGGTGTGTCCTGCGTAGCTTATGGGCTGTTGATATCTAAAATATCCACTAGATCTGCTGCAACGAGGAGGTCTGCCAACCATTCCTTGGTAATCTCTTCAAGGTCTTCTTCTGTCAATTTATAATAGGACTGCAACTGTTCTTGGTGCTCATTAGCGTGTGGAGTTAGGTATATGAAGTGGCAGTCCACGCTGAACTTCATTAAGGGTCTGAATCTGTGGAGTGTGTTCGGAGTAATGCGAGGTGTGGCTTGTATCGCGATCTTCAACTGGATGTAGTATCTGTGAAAGAGGGTATTTGACTGCCATTGCCTGCTCATATTTGTCGTGTACCATAATGTATTGAACTTCGCAGCCAATGGTTCAAACGGTAGGGTTTCAGGAAAAACGACATCCTCCAGCATCTCCCATGCTATGAAGGTGATCAGGATGAGAAGCCAGCTGAAGTGGAACTCATATCCTTAGTCTTGCGCTTCTCTGTAATCCAATTCGAGCTGATCCGCTAAGTACTTTGACCAGTTCATTTGGACTCCTTCTACTCATTTTCTTGCAAGATCAACTACAAACCCAGATACTTGCGTCCGTTTGTTCTTGCAGACTAACTTTCTTTCGATCATCTGACAAGCGAGGCACACTGCGCCACTATCAATAGAGGTTACCTTGTAACCTCATGCACCTTTTTCAACATTTCCATAGGCCTCTTTAATCTTCTGTGAAAGAGCATGATCCGTGGTCTTTCCAGGGTAATAGTCTTGCGGGTCAGGGCCCTGCATGCTCAGCCTGGTGATCTGATTGATCAACATCGGATCAATCGTTATACATCAGTTCAACAAGAGATATCCTCCATGGTAGCTCACCAGTAGCAAGTTTACGCAAGCGTTCACCTCCTGGTGCCTGCCAAAGTGTGGAATCTTCATTACATTAAGTAAGGTGGACTGCGCGAGGTTCATCGTCCATTGTTGAGGGACGATCTTGGAATTCTTCCCCTTTGTCATCGTCAGATACTTGTGCGAGGCAAGCATACTGTAGGCTTTCCAATCACCAAGGTTGAGGTCACAAAACTTCAATGCTGTGAGCTTGGTTTGCTCAATGTGAACTGTGTGCACACCCTTCGGTAGGTACGTAGTGATCATAGGACAGTCGTAATCTTGGGGCACACTGCCACGGTTGATTTCACCTTTTAGAGGAGGTATGCAAGAGGGTAGGATGCTCGGGATCAGTTTGGCGTTTGAGATGTCATCTCTATGTTTAGTACGTTTCTCGACGATTTTTTGGGATGGTCCAGCTCGAGCAGTGGATGGAGAAGCTGCTACTCCTCTTGACAACGAGGCTTCAACTCTGGTGGACATTCTTCTTTATGACATAACTCTTTCGGTTCTTAAGCTAGCGAGTAATTCTCTCACCGATTCTTCTGTTGCGCTAAGCTCATCGGACATGTAAGCTCAGGATCACTTTCTCAGGTTGTCAATGGGATGAAGGTACCATAATCGAGTAGAGAGAAAGGCGGGGTAGTCACTATTCCACAATGCGGGTATTCTGTGAGCTCAAGATCTCAATTGGCAAAAATGTCTTCCGGGCATGGCGCGGCGGGATAAGTAAGTAAAGATGTAACAGACTGCTTGCAATGGATAGGAGGGTCCATTAACTCTTGATCTATCCGTTATGGCATAGTCTAATGGTCAGGTAACAGGTCATAACTTTCTTTCGAGTCGTTAGAGCCATCAGCGGAACGGGTATATCGTCTTCTAATGGCTATATTACTTCGACATGGCGAAGTGCCATATGTCGTTGTTCTGCTATCCGACGAAGCTCAAATTCTGCATGTTTTCCTTCTGCGGGGTTTCTTCTGGAACGTTTTGTAATTTCTCCAACTTCCCTGTCTTCTTCATGAGTTTTCTAGCCTTCTTCCCAGTGAGCTTCGTCTCGGTCATCCTTTTTTCATTTTGATTATTTTCTTATCTTGGCATGGTAACTTCGCAGTGCTGAGATTCTTTCTTTAGATCCACGGGTATTACTTGTCCAACATATTTGTCGGTCCTCTGTGGTTCTTCTAGCGTTCTGTCAACTTCGTCATCCAAGTTCCTGGGGTCAAGAACCCTTGATTTGTTCTCCCGTTCTTCAATCAACTACGCGATCCTTCTAGTCAGGAAGTCTCTTAAGTCTTGTCTCTGTTGTTCTAGGTCCTTTTCTGCTTCCTGTTTTCTGGCTTTATATTTCTCAATCCAAGGTTTACCAAGTAACATGGTAAATGGGGCGTTGTCCTCCACAAACTTAAAAATCTCAAAATCTTCTTCTGTCGAAGCTCCATGAGCATTCATAGATATCTGAGTGAGCTTTCCACATAGGTTTACTAGCTTTCCTCTGAATAACCCTACTACTCCTAATGAAGGGGTCATATCAGGTCTTCCTATAGCTTTCCAGGTTCCTTCTATCATAATGTTCATCTGTGTTTCTTCATCCAAAACACAGTCAATGTCGAAGTCTCTTATTCTCACTTCGATCTGTTCTTTCTTCTTGAAGATCTCTGATAGCCTAACATGCCGGTGGTCATTCAAGGTATCTCTCATATGTAGCAATATATTTTCTGATTCTTTCTGGGTTTCTTCTATAATCTTGGTCTCTTGATCTCTTGCTTGCTCTATATTCAGCTTTTCAAGCCTAACAATCATTCTAGGGCAATCCAGTACTTCATGGTCCATAGCCTTACAACAAAGACAACTGGGTCTTTTTCCAGGGCATTCCTTAGCAAGATGTCCAGGCCTTCTGCAATTGTAACAAAAAGTTAATCCTCTCTTTCTCTTCAATAGTCCCCAACTTTTCAGGTACTGTGTGCTAGGATCACAACGATTAGCCTGCAAAAATTTCTTTCTAGGATCCTGCATCCATTGGTTAGTCTCAAAATTCTTTCTATGCATAGGTATAACATATCTATCACTATACTTATCAGATCTATTCATATCAAACTTTCTTTCATCTATTAATGCCCTAGTTTTGAAGCTAGGATAGAATCTATCAAACATACCTAGATCCATGCTTTAGAAACAAAAAAAATCACTTATCTTACTTTTACAGAGCACAAAGCTTCCAAATCTAAGACTTTTAACTATCCTTACCTTTATCAAAGCACAAAGCTTACAGATCTTACCTTTTTATTGCAGATCTGACCTCTTTCTTCGTAGATCTAACTTCTTTTTCTTCGGATCTGACCTCTCTTCTTCAGACCTTTCTTTCTTGTCACAAAGCTTCACAGGTCAAACATAACACTGTGCACTAGGGCAATAGATCTATGCACAGAGCTTATTTCTCACAAAGATTCTTCTTCTTTAGTTCCCAACAATCACAGTTCCAGGTCCCAGCAATAGAACCATTTGTTAGCACAAGGGCAGACCCAGGGTTCAACGCTCAAGAGCACAACAAAAAAGTCCTAACTACCGGCCCTTTCGGCAACACCTGCGAAGAAGATGAAGTCTCACCCGAGGTAGAGGCAGGGGTGGTTGCAGGACTCAGGTGTCTGCAACCTTAGTTGGGACACAGATCCGTGATTGTCTTGCTTACAATGCACTTAACATCAGTTATTTCCTAACATACATTCATTAATACACTTCGCAGAAAGCACAGAGCACTACAGTAATTACTCATATCTAGCACTTAACAATGATAAACAGGTTATATTCAATAGATTAAGCACTTAGCATCTTATGTATCATATCTAACATGCATTCATATCTCATAAGCACAAAGCATCAATAAATCTATCTAAACATATCAGAGCACTTAGTAAGAGAGAGACAAACACATCAGCATAGTACACAGAGTTACAGTGGTTCACCCCCACCCTGGGGCTACGTCCACAAAGTCTTATTTATATTATCTTAGTCAAGCAGTTACAACACGAAGCTTCAATGACCCTTACGCTGCACATGACAAGAGATCTGCGCAGCTCGCTAGATCCTCTTTCCCCGGGTAGATCCAAGCACTAAGCCTTTTCACACTCTGTTCACTCAACACTATTACAACATGCACATGGCTCTTACAGTCACACAGACTTCTGATCACATAGATCCAACTTATGCACTAAGCCATCGACTAGACAGGGCCTCCTTTCTTACATGGCCTAGACCTCTATTTATACATAGAAAAATGCCTAAACAAGGGTTGACATCCCTTTCCCATTACAATGTTCCCAAAAAACCCAAAAAGGTTCCACAAAAGGTGGTGAGATCCTGTGATCTCCACTTCGCTATGCACTTCGTCTTCGACAGACAATCAAAGTACCAAACGATCAACTATGACCAAGTATTCCTCAAAACTTGGTCGAGGGCCAACACCCACGTATATTGTGGAGGGGTAGAGCTCGCTCCTGGTGTGGAAAATTTGTTCCTGGTACAACTGTTTTCATCATAAGAACTGGTATAAAACACATATAAAAAGGAAACAAGGCTAGGTATGCACATATCAGTCTGTTCAACATCTTATGCATGTTTTTTGTATAGAAATAATTTGTTAATGGATCTAGTTATTGACTGTGATTGAGTGTGTGCTTCTTTTTTCCCCTGCTTTCATTCTTAATCGAATAATTGTTCAAGGATTTTATGTTGAAAAAGAAAACAATATAGCTATTCTATGTTGAATGTTTGTCTCCCTCCACACACTATTTCACTTTTCATTTATCAGTATGGTTATTGAAGGAAACCCATTTGGTATATTTGTGAGCAATGACCTTAGTTCATATGCATGCATTGTTTCTTTCTTTCTATTATACTAGTCTTTGATGTTCCTTTACTTCACTGATAAAATGCGTGATTTTAAGCTACACATGTTATTTTCAATATGGGTTTTTATTATTCGAAGTTCCAAGTAAAATAGTTTGTCGGTATATAAATATATGCTCAATTTATAGTTGAGTTTGAGCTCACAACCAATATGCAAATGTTTGTTAAGTCAAATTAGGTTTTGTACCAATGACACCAAAATTTATATGAATTTGTACAAGTTATTCATTTTGGTTTGTCACCAACAGAGTTTATGATTGATTTTGGTTGTTTTAAACCCATGCCTATATTTCAGATTGTTTGTTTTGAGAAACGCATGAACTATTCATTTATGCACTTCCAACAAATAATGATTTGAGTTAACCATTGGTATTGGTTGAATTCAGGGTTTGTAGTTTTGTATGGATATACATATATTGAAATTTTGTTTCATTTTGAAATGGTGGTGCTTAAGCCTTTTAATTAATATTTCCTTCATCTCTGTTGAGTTGAAGTCGGGTTTGAACCCATGACTTTATAGATGATTGGTTGGTTCTTAAAATATATATATTAGTTGTTTATATCAACCTTCATGACCAACAGAGGTTCCTATGTGACTCTGGTCTTTAGTCATAATTATGGTTGAAGTTTCGAGCCTAGGCTATTTGAGAATGGATAATGAAACCAAGTACGAATTAATGGAACTAATAAAATTGACCTTGTTCTTTTCTGTCACGAGATATTTGAGATTATAGTTTGATAACATTTTTCGTTTTGGATTACATGGCGATGTGAAGCTTTGTCACTATTTATACAAGAGAATGATTGTCGTGTTTCCAAATAGCTTCGGTTCCATCTTACCCAAAAAAATTATGGTAGTTCTACAACCATGTGATGATTTTTTTTTAGCTTCAGTCGATACCTTATTTACTATTGAAATAATTCTTGTTTGACTAAAGATATCAAATCCAACATTATGTTGTATATTTTTGCAAATAATCACAATGAAAAGAGCTTATTTTCATTAAAATGTTCTGGTTAAAAAATATTGTTATGGAGCATTCAAGGATAGTGACATAAGATGGGAGTTTTCACAATAAAAAGTGAAAAAGTTAGGTATATAGACTTCAAGTTATTGTTTCTCTTTTATATAGCAGGACCAAACCCTCACATAATATATCATTTTTCATATATTATTCATGAAAGTCCCAAATCATATTCCATTTGATTCCAAGCATTTTCTCCCTATGTATAAATACAAAAGCTTTCAAAAAAGAGATTTGTTGGCAGATTGATGAATATGGACTTAATGCATGAACAATTTGTTGTGATTTGAATGAATCATAAGATATTTTGACATGCATAAAATATAGTAGACAATGATTTATAAAGCATGTTGTTATAAAATATTGTTCAGATTGAAAGTGGGATGCATTCTAAGCAAAATTGATTGAAAAGTTATGAATATGTGTCTTATCATGCATTCCTATAATCTACTACATTTTCCATAAAATAAAAGTCCCCTTTTCATTATTCCTTATCATTTATAATTCCAATTACATTCATTTCCCATGTTCAATAAAATTAGCGACAATATGGTAAATAATTTACAGTTTGAATGTTATGGACAACAAGCGAAAAAGGGGCAGTTTATGTTATTCTTCCATGTTTTCCTTATTCCTTTCATATTCGCTAGCATGCTTGATTGCTTGGTTAGTCAAGATCCCTTATTAAATTATTTTAAGGCAAAGTAATATTTAATTATTAACATATTGTGACTTGTGTATACTAATTTGATCATTGGTGAATATTTAGATGAGTTTCTTTAGCAGAGGCAACAACCACTTTGGTGATAGAGAAAATAGAGGAAACATAGGTAGAATTCCTAATGCATTTGGGCAAAGAGGCAGAAACAAACGAATGAGGTTCTCCATCCATTTCAATGCTAATTCTAAGGAGTTCAACCATCTTGTCCAAACTAGTTATTTAAACCTCGATGGCCACCTTTCCTTTTAGCCACCTCATCGACCAGTTAGACCTCCTCTTCAGCCTCACCCAAGTATTGCATATTTTCCTTATAATCTCCATGTGCCACCAACCAATGATGGTTTTGAGAATGTATCTGTTAATCCTTCCTTTGATGTAGTTCATTGGCCCACTATGTCACTTCCACTCCCACCTCCTCCTCATTTGCATCCTACTCAAGTTGTTGCTTTTGTTGCCTCATATGTGCATTTTGTTCAACTTCCAAAAAATTATAAAGATTTAGCTATTGAGACACAACCAAGTAAAGGAAAATGACCTACCATTTGTGTCAATTCTAATTCATCTCAGACATCCTCCTACACCATCAAGTCCCTACATGCTAAATTTGAGGATGATGTAAGAAAAATTACCTTTGATGACATGCACCCAAAGGTATCAAAGGTTGAAGAGAAGAAATTTGTTGATGAAAATTTACTTAAACACAGGAAAACATTGTCAGAAGGAAGTAGATAGAGAGAATCTACTTCAAATAGAAAATATTATTTCTGACTTTATTTTTATTTTCATGATGAAATTTCAGTTTGACATTCGAGGCACATATTTTTGGACAACTGATAGGATAATTATTTTTTGAGAAACTTGTATCATGCCTTCTAAATATTTTGGGAGATATAAGTGTTTATAATGACATGGCACAATTACTTTGACTGTTTTTTAATATATATTTTTTATGATGATGTATGCATGATATATTGAGTAAAATGTGGTGGAACAAGGGAATGTTGAAAATAAAACAAATAAATACATATAGGAGCACCACCTATTAATTATTATATATTATTATATTTATTTTCTCTTATCATAAATAAAGTTGTTCTATCTTAACTAAAGTTATTTAACTTTAGTAAAAAAAGGTAGTTGAACCACTTGAAATAATTTTTGAAGAAAAAAAGGAAGAGAACAAGGACAAAGAAGGACATGAGAAAATAAAGAGAAATACTTCTGATAATGTTTGTTCTTGCCTCAAGAGATTTCTTATTCATTCATTCATTTCTGAGTTTTTTGAGAGCTAAGTCATCTTGTTGACAACAGGGTTATTCTAAAGGTGACAAAAAGAAAGGACTGAGAAGCATAGACTTGTGACATGCTTCAAAAGGTCATTCATTCATCTTAACAGTCTGTTTAGTTTTATTAGAATTTTTGAATTCTGTTTCAGTGTTGATTAAGGCTATTTTGCAGAGTCAAGACTATGATGCACTTGTAGCTTGGTTGATCTAGTTTATTTTCAGTCTTAGTCTTTTTATTTAAGACACCAATTGCTTTTGTATTATTCAAAATTGCATCCTAGACTTCTATGTCTAATTCTATACCAAGCCCTCATAGGGGTTTGAAAAGAAAAAAATTGGTTGTAACTCAGAAAATATATCAATAAAATAATTTTATGATTTCTTCTCAATTTGAGACTTGTTGTGTACTGGTTTTCATATGTATGTGTTCTTGTATTTATTCATTTAAAATCTTATAAACCTCATTTACAAGTAATTTTCTATTTTCTATTTTTAAATTTTATTTTACTTCAAAACATACAAATCTAATAATAACATTAGATCCAAGGACTTATTTCTTGAGGGAAAATTGATATTTTTGAACAGGCTATAATCCCAATGTAACATTCTCTCCTATCTCATATAGCATAATGAGATTCAAAAATGTTTGAGTGAGGATATGACCATTCCTCCCCTCAACATTCTAGAGGATTGGCCACATTATGCTAGAAATATAATTTTGAAGTAGGACAAATTTTACAATAGTTCTAAATAAGGAACAATGGGACTATGTTCCGAAAATGATACATAGATCTTGAAGCTTTAAAGGATAAAGAATGAACATATATTTAAGAAGAGGGTATGCAATATGAATATTTTAAACTGAGCAGGTTGCATTGAGTTTTGCATCATGAAAACTTGATTTTTTTTTACTAGAAAATTACACTACAAAACGATGTTATGACCCTATATTGTAGTAGTGAAATATCTATCTTTTCTTGAAGTGTTGAATTTTTCATCTTTTCATTGATTTGTAATGAGTGGTTGGGAATGGGGAATATATCTAGCTCAAGTAGAAAGGGAGGATTTGCAAGAGAAGATCACAAATGCTAGGTTTTTGTCATTGTCTTTTGGATGAGGTTACAAATATTGATAATACTTCATGGATCTGCATGGGCATTTGTATATTAGGCATTCTTATCTACTCGGGATTCATAAAATGAGGGAGAATTCTACCGTTAAAAATATTTATGAACTTGTTATTAATAGTTTGAAGGAAATTGGTGTCATAGATCATTGAATGTTCACAAAAAATTTGGTATGTGTCAAAGTAGATGGAACATTAGTAATGTAAGGACAAGGAAATGACCTTTGTGTTAGACTATAACAATCAACTTCATCATATTTTCTTAGTATTCATTGTATGGATCGTATAATGAATCTTTCATTTCAAATAGTAAACAAGTTTCAATTGGTTTCAAAAGTTTAACATCTTGTATGTGAGGATTATGCATACTTTTGTCATAGTCCCAAACAATTTTAAGAGTTTTACTAAATTTTTGATGGTGGTACAAATGGGAACAAGCTACTTAAATATGTTGATACAAGATGGATCTCATTGGATGGACCAACTCAAAGACTATTTAATGAGTACCAATCCTTGGCAGGGTTGATGCATGAGCATCATTTTAGTGTAGACAAAGCTCTAGGTCTTCTCTTTTGACTAATTGATATAGATACATGATTAACATTGGCTAGAATTCTTACTATGCTATATGAAGTGAATATCCTAATGAAAATGTCTCAAATTCGCACAATGTATATTGTAGACTACACAAATGCAAGAAAATTAACATGCCTCGCATTAGATAATTTTTTTATATGACAATAGAGTCTCTTACAGGTCCAAAGTCTACAAGTTGGACTAAGATCATTGATATAGAAAATGTAGAATTTTTTATGAAGTTTGTGTTGAGTTTTTGTCTTAAACAATTAACTAGTTTAGCATTCTTTTAGTCATAAACCATTAGCACAATAACTGCATATAGAGGATCACTGAAAGAATAACATTCACATACACAAGATTTACCATGGGAAAACCCCCTTGGGGGAAAAACCCAACAAACTTCCTCAATATAGATTCTCCAATCAAGAACAATGATTCTCTCTTAGAGAGAACTAACAAAGAAGAAGATCTTCCTCAAACCCTTGACTAGGGAAGAGTAGCACACCACTTAACCAAGATATATCCAAGAGATAGACCAAGAAACTTCACAACATCACCTCCTAGTTGCATTAGCTTCTTCCTTCAAGACTTGCGCACTTCTTTTTCCACAGAACTTGTGTTGTGTGTGTGTACAAATGAGGCATTGGCCTCTCTTATAAATATTAATTCGCCAGCCTAAAATATAGGTCTGGGCTGACCTGTCACTTTATCCTTTTAATTTACATTTTACTTGTCAAGGCACAATAGGGTTGACTTTTACAAAGGCACAATAGGGTCGTCTTAACAAATATAATATAATAATATTCTTTAGGGTTTGTCTTGGTCAAATAAAATAAGGATATCTTCCAAAGCTACTCAAACTTCAACACTTTGTCTTAGCAAGGAAGGTATTCTTCTCGTCACGGTCATCATCACTACTTCTGTGCTTCTGCATACTTGGTCATTGTCTTGTTGTCAATCATGGATCTATATGTCATAGGAATTTCTTCACTTTCACTGGAGTAGCATACCAACCTTCGTTGGAGTAGCATACCAACCTGTGCCAGGGTAATATACCATCCTACGTTGGAGTAGCATACCAAATTTCACTAGGGTAGCATACCAGCCTGTGTTGGGGTAGCGTACCAGCATGCGTTGGAGTACCAACCTGGGCTAGGGTAGTGTATCATCCTATGTTGGAGTACCAATTTGCGCTAGGGTGGCATACTAGCCTGCGTTGGAGTACCAACTTGCGTTAGGGTAGCGTACCAACCTACACTGGGGTAGAATACCAACCTATGTTGGAGTACCAACCTGTGTTGGGGTAGCATACCATCCTACGTTGGAGTACCAACCTGCGTTGGAGTACAAATCTACGCTGGGGTAGTGTACCAGCCTAATTTGGAGTACCAACCTGTGCTGGGGTAGCTCCCACTACTGGGGATCTCGTCACTTCCCTCTATTGAGGAAAACATCTGAACACATCTCTTCCCACTACTGGGGAACACATCACTTCTCGCTACTGGGGAACACATCACTTCCCGCTACTAGGGAACACATCACTTCCTCTCATAAGGAAAAATCCTTCTGAACCACACCAAGCTTGTCCCTGAAGTATTCGAACTTCACCCTCGACATAGGCTTAGTCAACACGGCTGCTACCTGCTCGTTGATAAGAACATATTGGAGCTCCCTTCTGTATCATCTCACAAGTATAATGGTACTTTATCTTGATGTGATTGGATTTGTCATGACACACTGGGTTCACTGACAACTTTATGCAACTTTGCTTGTCATAAAAGATGCAGGTTTCCTTCAACTCGAGATCAATCAATTCTGAAATCACCTTTCGAAGCCACATTGCTTCACCACAAGCTGACCATGTTGCCACATACTTTTCCTCCAAGGAACTAAGTGTCATACATGTCTTCTTCTCATGGAACCATGATATCACAGTTGATCACATACTAAAGCAACATTCAAATGTACTTTTTTGTTCTGTGGCACTGCCTCCCCAATCTGAATATGTGTATCCCTGCAATATTATCTTATGATCCGAGATATATCCAAGTCCATAATTGATTGTACCCTTTATATACCTCATCACATGTTTTTCCATAATCAGGTGAACATGTCTAGGCTCAATCATGTACCGCAAAACATGTATATGTCCTCGTTTTCTTCAAATATATATATCAATGAACCAAATTTTCACATCACATTGTACCACACTGGTACACTTGCTCAGCTGTAAATAAATATGCACAATCATGTGTTGGCTCTATGTGCTTTTTCCAAAGCATTATCTGTCTCACTGCCCAAGAGTATGTCTTCTACTCTCTCTGCAACCGTTCCTACTGGGACTAGGACTCTGCACATGTAGCTTCTTTTCCTGAAGCTGAGAATTACTGCTCCATTCTCACTGTAGTTGTTGAACTTTGAGAGTAGCTCCTCTACTCTATCATGATTATAACTTCATCTGAAACTGAAAGTGGCTCAATAACTAACACTGAAAGTAGTTTTTCCTCTTTCTTAGGAGGTAACTCAATCTTCTACTATAGTCATGTCTCCATGGCCCGACTCATGTACTGCACCAACTGGCATTGGAAGTAACTCAATCTCAAATACATGCACTGTCACACCTTCTCCCTCTGAATCTCATACTTTATCGACTTCTACAAGCACCATAACTATTTCTTTGATTTTTGGTATTATATGTCCTGGAGGTGTATTGTTCCCTACATGAGAAAATTGGCTCCCTCTGAGCCTTGAATTCCTCTGAGTCTATAATATCCTTAGAGTCTCTGCAAGATATTCTTTTTTTTGGTTACCAACTCTTAATATCAAAAGTTGAGTTAGAATTCAAACGAATTATGCTTCCTGTCAAGGTGGCCTCAATGTACACTGACCAAGTCTTCTCATTGACAAACTACATGACACTGTGATCCACACATGATGTTGATGCATGGAACTGATGAGCTCCCATACCAGAAACATTTAAATTTTAATGTGTTTGTTTCACCATAGACAATATTACATTATTTCCACCCAACCATAGACACACATGCCACCATTAAGTACACAACTTATTTCTTGATTTTTTAATGAGACTTTGTTGGATTCATGTACCAAGGATAACAATCCGACAAGCTAAGATAAAATGCATAAAAATCTAATGTTTTTAAACTTAAAAACTGAAATCAAATATGAAGGGTGTGTACCTGGAACGTGCATTGTCATACTGCTTGCTTGATTTGTACGATGTCTAGATGAATAATGATACTTATTCACAGTTTTCACTTGGCCCTCATGATACAAAAATTCTCCATCTCTTTGACTTCTTGAAGATTAATATGTGAAGAAACGAGATACTACTATTAATATCACTTAATATGGATCAAGTGCTTCAGAAGCACTAAGTCCTATATCACAAAAGATATAGTTCATATGAATCATCTTCTTTTGTTCTTTTCCAATTAGGTTCATCTTCTCTGACAAAATGAGCATGATGTCTTTTAAACTTCTCGTTTCTATTCTGGAATTTTGCTTGGGGACAATTTCTTGCAATATGTCCCATCTTCTGGCAAATGAAGCATCTGAATCTTGAGAGATATTTATGAGAATCTTGTCCTTTGTGAGGCTTCTGAAATCTTTTGTGAGAGTGAACTTATTTTCTTTTGTGAGAGAGGCTTCTGAAATCTTCTTGTTCTTTCCTTTTCTTGCATGAGTTGTTGGTGCTTGATCTTCATTGTTTTCTATCTTTTCTTTTCTTTTCTTTCCTCTAATCCGGTTTCTTCTTGAGTATAGTCTTCCCACAATATGTTGAACTTAGTTAACTTCCTTCTATATAAGATTATTTGGATGAAGGATTCCCAATAATTTGGGATACCATTCAATGTGGTCATCATTAACTCAACTTCTTCAACTAAGTCTCCAATAGCTTCAAGTTGTTCTTTAATCTAGGATACTCTTGTGAAGTAAGATTGTATGGTTTCTGAATTTTGCATCTTCACATTCTTGAGTTGTGTCCTCAAGGTCATTTTT
>ML820949.1:75747-86677 GCA_009831015.1 Picea engelmannii
ATGCACTTCCAACAAATAATGATTTGAGTTAACCATTGGTATTGGTTGAATTCAGGGTTTGTAGTTTTGTATGGATATACATATATTGAAATTTTGTTTCATTTTGAAATGGTGGTGCTTAAGCCTTTTAATTAATATTTCCTTCATCTCTGTTGAGTTGAAGTCGGGTTTGAACCCATGACTTTATAGATGATTGGTTGGTTCTTAAAATATATATATTAGTTGTTTATATCAACCTTCATGACCAACAGAGGTTCCTATGTGACTCTGGTCTTTAGTCATAATTATGGTTGAAGTTTCGAGCCTAGGCTATTTGAGAATGGATAATGAAACCAAGTACGAATTAATGGAACTAATAAAATTGACCTTGTTCTTTTCTGTCACGAGATATTTGAGATTATAGTTTGATAACATTTTTCGTTTTGGATTACATGGCGATGTGAAGCTTTGTCACTATTTATACAAGAGAATGATTGTCGTGTTTCCAAATAGCTTCGGTTCCATCTTACCCAAAAAAATTATGGTAGTTCTACAACCATGTGATGATTTTTTTTTAGCTTCAGTCGATACCTTATTTACTATTGAAATAATTCTTGTTTGACTAAAGATATCAAATCCAACATTATGTTGTATATTTTTGCAAATAATCACAATGAAAAGAGCTTATTTTCATTAAAATGTTCTGGTTAAAAAATATTGTTATGGAGCATTCAAGGATAGTGACATAAGATGGGAGTTTTCACAATAAAAAGTGAAAAAGTTAGGTATATAGACTTCAAGTTATTGTTTCTCTTTTATATAGCAGGACCAAACCCTCACATAATATATCATTTTTCATATATTATTCATGAAAGTCCCAAATCATATTCCATTTGATTCCAAGCATTTTCTCCCTATGTATAAATACAAAAGCTTTCAAAAAAGAGATTTGTTGGCAGATTGATGAATATGGACTTAATGCATGAACAATTTGTTGTGATTTGAATGAATCATAAGATATTTTGACATGCATAAAATATAGTAGACAATGATTTATAAAGCATGTTGTTATAAAATATTGTTCAGATTGAAAGTGGGATGCATTCTAAGCAAAATTGATTGAAAAGTTATGAATATGTGTCTTATCATGCATTCCTATAATCTACTACATTTTCCATAAAATAAAAGTCCCCTTTTCATTATTCCTTATCATTTATAATTCCAATTACATTCATTTCCCATGTTCAATAAAATTAGCGACAATATGGTAAATAATTTACAGTTTGAATGTTATGGACAACAAGCGAAAAAGGGGCAGTTTATGTTATTCTTCCATGTTTTCCTTATTCCTTTCATATTCGCTAGCATGCTTGATTGCTTGGTTAGTCAAGATCCCTTATTAAATTATTTTAAGGCAAAGTAATATTTAATTATTAACATATTGTGACTTGTGTATACTAATTTGATCATTGGTGAATATTTAGATGAGTTTCTTTAGCAGAGGCAACAACCACTTTGGTGATAGAGAAAATAGAGGAAACATAGGTAGAATTCCTAATGCATTTGGGCAAAGAGGCAGAAACAAACGAATGAGGTTCTCCATCCATTTCAATGCTAATTCTAAGGAGTTCAACCATCTTGTCCAAACTAGTTATTTAAACCTCGATGGCCACCTTTCCTTTTAGCCACCTCATCGACCAGTTAGACCTCCTCTTCAGCCTCACCCAAGTATTGCATATTTTCCTTATAATCTCCATGTGCCACCAACCAATGATGGTTTTGAGAATGTATCTGTTAATCCTTCCTTTGATGTAGTTCATTGGCCCACTATGTCACTTCCACTCCCACCTCCTCCTCATTTGCATCCTACTCAAGTTGTTGCTTTTGTTGCCTCATATGTGCATTTTGTTCAACTTCCAAAAAATTATAAAGATTTAGCTATTGAGACACAACCAAGTAAAGGAAAATGACCTACCATTTGTGTCAATTCTAATTCATCTCAGACATCCTCCTACACCATCAAGTCCCTACATGCTAAATTTGAGGATGATGTAAGAAAAATTACCTTTGATGACATGCACCCAAAGGTATCAAAGGTTGAAGAGAAGAAATTTGTTGATGAAAATTTACTTAAACACAGGAAAACATTGTCAGAAGGAAGTAGATAGAGAGAATCTACTTCAAATAGAAAATATTATTTCTGACTTTATTTTTATTTTCATGATGAAATTTCAGTTTGACATTCGAGGCACATATTTTTGGACAACTGATAGGATAATTATTTTTTGAGAAACTTGTATCATGCCTTCTAAATATTTTGGGAGATATAAGTGTTTATAATGACATGGCACAATTACTTTGACTGTTTTTTAATATATATTTTTTATGATGATGTATGCATGATATATTGAGTAAAATGTGGTGGAACAAGGGAATGTTGAAAATAAAACAAATAAATACATATAGGAGCACCACCTATTAATTATTATATATTATTATATTTATTTTCTCTTATCATAAATAAAGTTGTTCTATCTTAACTAAAGTTATTTAACTTTAGTAAAAAAAGGTAGTTGAACCACTTGAAATAATTTTTGAAGAAAAAAAGGAAGAGAACAAGGACAAAGAAGGACATGAGAAAATAAAGAGAAATACTTCTGATAATGTTTGTTCTTGCCTCAAGAGATTTCTTATTCATTCATTCATTTCTGAGTTTTTTGAGAGCTAAGTCATCTTGTTGACAACAGGGTTATTCTAAAGGTGACAAAAAGAAAGGACTGAGAAGCATAGACTTGTGACATGCTTCAAAAGGTCATTCATTCATCTTAACAGTCTGTTTAGTTTTATTAGAATTTTTGAATTCTGTTTCAGTGTTGATTAAGGCTATTTTGCAGAGTCAAGACTATGATGCACTTGTAGCTTGGTTGATCTAGTTTATTTTCAGTCTTAGTCTTTTTATTTAAGACACCAATTGCTTTTGTATTATTCAAAATTGCATCCTAGACTTCTATGTCTAATTCTATACCAAGCCCTCATAGGGGTTTGAAAAGAAAAAAATTGGTTGTAACTCAGAAAATATATCAATAAAATAATTTTATGATTTCTTCTCAATTTGAGACTTGTTGTGTACTGGTTTTCATATGTATGTGTTCTTGTATTTATTCATTTAAAATCTTATAAACCTCATTTACAAGTAATTTTCTATTTTCTATTTTTAAATTTTATTTTACTTCAAAACATACAAATCTAATAATAACATTAGATCCAAGGACTTATTTCTTGAGGGAAAATTGATATTTTTGAACAGGCTATAATCCCAATGTAACATTCTCTCCTATCTCATATAGCATAATGAGATTCAAAAATGTTTGAGTGAGGATATGACCATTCCTCCCCTCAACATTCTAGAGGATTGGCCACATTATGCTAGAAATATAATTTTGAAGTAGGACAAATTTTACAATAGTTCTAAATAAGGAACAATGGGACTATGTTCCGAAAATGATACATAGATCTTGAAGCTTTAAAGGATAAAGAATGAACATATATTTAAGAAGAGGGTATGCAATATGAATATTTTAAACTGAGCAGGTTGCATTGAGTTTTGCATCATGAAAACTTGATTTTTTTTTACTAGAAAATTACACTACAAAACGATGTTATGACCCTATATTGTAGTAGTGAAATATCTATCTTTTCTTGAAGTGTTGAATTTTTCATCTTTTCATTGATTTGTAATGAGTGGTTGGGAATGGGGAATATATCTAGCTCAAGTAGAAAGGGAGGATTTGCAAGAGAAGATCACAAATGCTAGGTTTTTGTCATTGTCTTTTGGATGAGGTTACAAATATTGATAATACTTCATGGATCTGCATGGGCATTTGTATATTAGGCATTCTTATCTACTCGGGATTCATAAAATGAGGGAGAATTCTACCGTTAAAAATATTTATGAACTTGTTATTAATAGTTTGAAGGAAATTGGTGTCATAGATCATTGAATGTTCACAAAAAATTTGGTATGTGTCAAAGTAGATGGAACATTAGTAATGTAAGGACAAGGAAATGACCTTTGTGTTAGACTATAACAATCAACTTCATCATATTTTCTTAGTATTCATTGTATGGATCGTATAATGAATCTTTCATTTCAAATAGTAAACAAGTTTCAATTGGTTTCAAAAGTTTAACATCTTGTATGTGAGGATTATGCATACTTTTGTCATAGTCCCAAACAATTTTAAGAGTTTTACTAAATTTTTGATGGTGGTACAAATGGGAACAAGCTACTTAAATATGTTGATACAAGATGGATCTCATTGGATGGACCAACTCAAAGACTATTTAATGAGTACCAATCCTTGGCAGGGTTGATGCATGAGCATCATTTTAGTGTAGACAAAGCTCTAGGTCTTCTCTTTTGACTAATTGATATAGATACATGATTAACATTGGCTAGAATTCTTACTATGCTATATGAAGTGAATATCCTAATGAAAATGTCTCAAATTCGCACAATGTATATTGTAGACTACACAAATGCAAGAAAATTAACATGCCTCGCATTAGATAATTTTTTTATATGACAATAGAGTCTCTTACAGGTCCAAAGTCTACAAGTTGGACTAAGATCATTGATATAGAAAATGTAGAATTTTTTATGAAGTTTGTGTTGAGTTTTTGTCTTAAACAATTAACTAGTTTAGCATTCTTTTAGTCATAAACCATTAGCACAATAACTGCATATAGAGGATCACTGAAAGAATAACATTCACATACACAAGATTTACCATGGGAAAACCCCCTTGGGGGAAAAACCCAACAAACTTCCTCAATATAGATTCTCCAATCAAGAACAATGATTCTCTCTTAGAGAGAACTAACAAAGAAGAAGATCTTCCTCAAACCCTTGACTAGGGAAGAGTAGCACACCACTTAACCAAGATATATCCAAGAGATAGACCAAGAAACTTCACAACATCACCTCCTAGTTGCATTAGCTTCTTCCTTCAAGACTTGCGCACTTCTTTTTCCACAGAACTTGTGTTGTGTGTGTGTACAAATGAGGCATTGGCCTCTCTTATAAATATTAATTCGCCAGCCTAAAATATAGGTCTGGGCTGACCTGTCACTTTATCCTTTTAATTTACATTTTACTTGTCAAGGCACAATAGGGTTGACTTTTACAAAGGCACAATAGGGTCGTCTTAACAAATATAATATAATAATATTCTTTAGGGTTTGTCTTGGTCAAATAAAATAAGGATATCTTCCAAAGCTACTCAAACTTCAACACTTTGTCTTAGCAAGGAAGGTATTCTTCTCGTCACGGTCATCATCACTACTTCTGTGCTTCTGCATACTTGGTCATTGTCTTGTTGTCAATCATGGATCTATATGTCATAGGAATTTCTTCACTTTCACTGGAGTAGCATACCAACCTTCGTTGGAGTAGCATACCAACCTGTGCCAGGGTAATATACCATCCTACGTTGGAGTAGCATACCAAATTTCACTAGGGTAGCATACCAGCCTGTGTTGGGGTAGCGTACCAGCATGCGTTGGAGTACCAACCTGGGCTAGGGTAGTGTATCATCCTATGTTGGAGTACCAATTTGCGCTAGGGTGGCATACTAGCCTGCGTTGGAGTACCAACTTGCGTTAGGGTAGCGTACCAACCTACACTGGGGTAGAATACCAACCTATGTTGGAGTACCAACCTGTGTTGGGGTAGCATACCATCCTACGTTGGAGTACCAACCTGCGTTGGAGTACAAATCTACGCTGGGGTAGTGTACCAGCCTAATTTGGAGTACCAACCTGTGCTGGGGTAGCTCCCACTACTGGGGATCTCGTCACTTCCCTCTATTGAGGAAAACATCTGAACACATCTCTTCCCACTACTGGGGAACACATCACTTCTCGCTACTGGGGAACACATCACTTCCCGCTACTAGGGAACACATCACTTCCTCTCATAAGGAAAAATCCTTCTGAACCACACCAAGCTTGTCCCTGAAGTATTCGAACTTCACCCTCGACATAGGCTTAGTCAACACGGCTGCTACCTGCTCGTTGATAAGAACATATTGGAGCTCCCTTCTGTATCATCTCACAAGTATAATGGTACTTTATCTTGATGTGATTGGATTTGTCATGACACACTGGGTTCACTGACAACTTTATGCAACTTTGCTTGTCATAAAAGATGCAGGTTTCCTTCAACTCGAGATCAATCAATTCTGAAATCACCTTTCGAAGCCACATTGCTTCACCACAAGCTGACCATGTTGCCACATACTTTTCCTCCAAGGAACTAAGTGTCATACATGTCTTCTTCTCATGGAACCATGATATCACAGTTGATCACATACTAAAGCAACATTCAAATGTACTTTTTTGTTCTGTGGCACTGCCTCCCCAATCTGAATATGTGTATCCCTGCAATATTATCTTATGATCCGAGATATATCCAAGTCCATAATTGATTGTACCCTTTATATACCTCATCACATGTTTTTCCATAATCAGGTGAACATGTCTAGGCTCAATCATGTACCGCAAAACATGTATATGTCCTCGTTTTCTTCAAATATATATATCAATGAACCAAATTTTCACATCACATTGTACCACACTGGTACACTTGCTCAGCTGTAAATAAATATGCACAATCATGTGTTGGCTCTATGTGCTTTTTCCAAAGCATTATCTGTCTCACTGCCCAAGAGTATGTCTTCTACTCTCTCTGCAACCGTTCCTACTGGGACTAGGACTCTGCACATGTAGCTTCTTTTCCTGAAGCTGAGAATTACTGCTCCATTCTCACTGTAGTTGTTGAACTTTGAGAGTAGCTCCTCTACTCTATCATGATTATAACTTCATCTGAAACTGAAAGTGGCTCAATAACTAACACTGAAAGTAGTTTTTCCTCTTTCTTAGGAGGTAACTCAATCTTCTACTATAGTCATGTCTCCATGGCCCGACTCATGTACTGCACCAACTGGCATTGGAAGTAACTCAATCTCAAATACATGCACTGTCACACCTTCTCCCTCTGAATCTCATACTTTATCGACTTCTACAAGCACCATAACTATTTCTTTGATTTTTGGTATTATATGTCCTGGAGGTGTATTGTTCCCTACATGAGAAAATTGGCTCCCTCTGAGCCTTGAATTCCTCTGAGTCTATAATATCCTTAGAGTCTCTGCAAGATATTCTTTTTTTTGGTTACCAACTCTTAATATCAAAAGTTGAGTTAGAATTCAAACGAATTATGCTTCCTGTCAAGGTGGCCTCAATGTACACTGACCAAGTCTTCTCATTGACAAACTACATGACACTGTGATCCACACATGATGTTGATGCATGGAACTGATGAGCTCCCATACCAGAAACATTTAAATTTTAATGTGTTTGTTTCACCATAGACAATATTACATTATTTCCACCCAACCATAGACACACATGCCACCATTAAGTACACAACTTATTTCTTGATTTTTTAATGAGACTTTGTTGGATTCATGTACCAAGGATAACAATCCGACAAGCTAAGATAAAATGCATAAAAATCTAATGTTTTTAAACTTAAAAACTGAAATCAAATATGAAGGGTGTGTACCTGGAACGTGCATTGTCATACTGCTTGCTTGATTTGTACGATGTCTAGATGAATAATGATACTTATTCACAGTTTTCACTTGGCCCTCATGATACAAAAATTCTCCATCTCTTTGACTTCTTGAAGATTAATATGTGAAGAAACGAGATACTACTATTAATATCACTTAATATGGATCAAGTGCTTCAGAAGCACTAAGTCCTATATCACAAAAGATATAGTTCATATGAATCATCTTCTTTTGTTCTTTTCCAATTAGGTTCATCTTCTCTGACAAAATGAGCATGATGTCTTTTAAACTTCTCGTTTCTATTCTGGAATTTTGCTTGGGGACAATTTCTTGCAATATGTCCCATCTTCTGGCAAATGAAGCATCTGAATCTTGAGAGATATTTATGAGAATCTTGTCCTTTGTGAGGCTTCTGAAATCTTTTGTGAGAGTGAACTTATTTTCTTTTGTGAGAGAGGCTTCTGAAATCTTCTTGTTCTTTCCTTTTCTTGCATGAGTTGTTGGTGCTTGATCTTCATTGTTTTCTATCTTTTCTTTTCTTTTCTTTCCTCTAATCCGGTTTCTTCTTGAGTATAGTCTTCCCACAATATGTTGAACTTAGTTAACTTCCTTCTATATAAGATTATTTGGATGAAGGATTCCCAATAATTTGGGATACCATTCAATGTGGTCATCATTAACTCAACTTCTTCAACTAAGTCTCCAATAGCTTCAAGTTGTTCTTTAATCTAGGATACTCTTGTGAAGTAAGATTGTATGGTTTCTGAATTTTGCATCTTCACATTCTTGAGTTGTGTCCTCAAGGTCATTTTTCGATTGATGTTCTTTCCTTCAAACAGATAGGATGAGGCATCCATCATTTTCTGTGGGGTTTTTAACATTGAAACATGAGGAATCAAGTGGTTTTTTATGGAGTCGGTAATGATCCTCTTTGATTTGATTAGATCCTTCTTATATTTGGCTTTGTCCTCATCTCCCTCTTGCTCTTCAATATATTTTTCAACAAAACTTACAAGGTTATTCTCTTCTAGAATGAGCATTACTATGTACTTCCATGATCGGAAGTCATCGACTCCTTCAAGATTTTCGTCAAGATTGGTACCGGTAGTCATCCTGCCTAGAACAAGTAAAAGTAACAAATAAATTTTCAATATGAGGATCTTATACCTTACTAGAGAGATTGTTGAGTCAAGGATGAATTTTGTCACAAAAATCTACAACAACTGCAACTAGAACTAGGGTTTATGATGAAACCCTAATTTTTCAACTTGTGAAATTTTGATTTCTATTCTAGGGAATATATTCACCCTACCTAGGAAGTTCCTATGTGTGGTTACTTTCTCCAATTTCCTCCTTAAATAGGGAAAACGTCACACCTAGGGTTTGTGTAGTTGTAGGAAGGTGCAGTAGTTGCAACAACAATTGCAGTTTACAAAAAAAATTCAAAATGAGAGTTTATGCACAGAAGGAGGTGCACTAGGTTTAGGAGAGTCTTCCTAAGCTCTTAGGTTCTTCACCGAGTTCTTCTATGGTGCGAAGATGCCTTCTTTCAGGCCCGCTCTGATACCATGTTGATTTTTCGTCTTAAACAGTTAACTAGTTTATCACTCTTTTAATCATAAACCATTAGCACAATAACTGCATATAAAGGATCACTAAAAGAATAACATTCAAAACATACACAATATTTACCCTGCGAAAACCCCCTTGGGGGAAAAACCCAACAAACTTCCTCAATATATATTCACCAGTCAATAACAATGCTTCTCTCTTAGAGAGAACTAACAAAGAAAAAGATCCTCCTCAAACCCTTGACTAGGGAAGAGTAACACACCTCTTAACCAAGATATATCCAAGAGATAGACCAAGAACCTTCACAATGTCACCTCCTAGCTGCGATAACTTCTCCCTTCAAGACTCACACACTTCTTCTTTTTCCACATAACTTGTGTTTTGTGTGTGTACAAATGAGGCATTGGCCTCTTTTATAAATAGTAGTTGGACAACCTAAAATACAGGTCTGGGCCAACCTGTCACTTTATCCTTTTAATTTACATTTAACTTGTCAAGGCACAATATGGCTTATTTTTACAAAGGCACAATAGGGTCATCTTAACAAATATAATATATAATATTCTTTAGGGTTTGTCTTGGTCAAATACAACAAGGATATCTTATGAAGCTACTCAAACTTCAAGATTTTGATGGAAGGGGATACCATGAATGGAAATGCATGGGCATATGGTTCCTTTTCACTATTTTGGTTAGACAAGATGAATAACCAAACAATTCCCTATGCCAATTTGACAATGTTTTGATTTTAGTCAGACACAACTTGATAGAAATTTAAAAATTACTAGTATTAGAGATAAGAGAATGATTTCCTTGACATGAATTGTTGGTGGGAATGTTTGTTGTATACCCTCAATATTGGAATAGTGTTGAATCTCAAACCACTTTAAAATTTGACTTTCAAGTAAAACTAAATATTTTAATGCACCATTTTTTCTAGAAGGTCGAGATACATGGAGAACATATTCGAGGTATTTTAAATTCATTAAAATTTATTCAACAAGTCAAACGCTTTACTGAAACACTATGGAAGTAATTTCACTATTTGAAGAATCCTCTAAAATATATTGCAATAACAAGATTATGGATATTTGAAATTAGCATATTTATGTCAAACCATGATTTTGTGATCAATGGAGGATGGTATAATGCTTAGTGCATTATCATTCCTGAAGGCAAAGTTGAGGAACACATTTGGATACAAGTTTAAGATTATATGTAACAAATTATGGCATTAAGAATTTTCCATTTGAAAGAGCACTAACTCTTTGACGAAGAAATTTGGACAAAAGGGGAGAAAATAATATAAGGAATTTCTCTAATGAACTTGATATGGAACATAATTTCTTGGAGGCTCATAATGACAATCCATATCAATAAGATCTTGTTAAAAATGTAGAAAATGTGGACCAAGAGGAGAACTAGAAAATTAATATACCCCAATATTCTATCTAATCTAATATACATGAAGGGATTCTTATTTTGGTTTAGGTGTTCCATTGGTGGTATAAGAAGTAGTGAATGTCATATAAAAAATGATGTTATTCTTGTTATTTGATTGACTTTGTTGTTCCTCTATTTTTGGAGTAGGTTAGAAATTATTTATGGTAGCAAGATAACTATATGTTAATTTGAGGTCACATTTCAAGTAAAAATACCTGTTCTAGATTTTGTATTTTTCATTATAACATTGGATCTACATTTTCTTGATGCAATATATATATATATATATATATATATAT
>ML820949.1:89619-108845 GCA_009831015.1 Picea engelmannii
CGTAGGCTGAGATCGTTGCTCCTAACCGCGGCCCTCAACCCTGATCGACTGCTTCAAATCGCGCCCCTGCAATCGGGAGACCAGAGCGGCGGCTAGGGTTTGGACCCTAGCCGCGATGACAGTCCGAATCGCTCCATTTAGCTCGAGTTCGAGTACAAGTTCGTGGTTATCTTGGTATGCATATGATTAAAAATAAATATTACTTGCATTTGGGTATGAAAAATAGAAAAGGCTATATGTCTTCTAGCACCATGGAAACATTTGTAAAATAATATATAAGAGAAAGCATGTGGTTTAAATTTTGAGTTCTAAATACATGGCATACAAGCTAGCTATCAAACTCCATATATATATATATATATATATATATATATATATATATATATATATATTATTTGGCAACATATATTGTGTTCAATGGATTTTATATTTTGAAGAAAGGGTCTTGGATCAATACATTTATATATGGTTTTTATATGTGGTTTAATTACCATAGGGTTCAATATATGGATATCACATAAACCATAGCTTGTGTTCTGGGCCATATTATGTGTTATCACAAGTTGTTTTAAAAGTTTGGTTGTTATATCATATTGGAGGTAATACTTTGCATAGAAAACAATCAAAGTATGACCTATGCTCATATTGAGGTATACAATATGCGACTCACTTTGGTTTGTGGTTGGAATTTGATAACAAGCTCACATATGATATAGTGTTGTCTTGGTTTATACATTTTACATGTGGTATATGGTTTATGATATGGTTTATTTCGAGGTTACAAGTTGTTGACATCAAATCCAATGTTTATTTGATTTGATATGGTGTAAAGACTCGCACGCTATGAGGGTTGTAAATTGTTGACTTGGCATGCATGGTGATGATTTGTTGGGTTGGAGACATGATTAAGTTGGTCATTCATTGAAGGCACTAGGACGTGGGCATTTACTCCTCAATCTTGCGCACTATCACTCCCTTTCTGCCTTGGTTTTGGGTCATTTGCTTTGTTGGTTGTGGAGAAAATATCTCTAAGCTCCACTGGATGAGATTTTTTATCCTAGTGGTTTCAATAACTGATTCAACCCTCATATTTGTTTTTAAAGCACTATTATACAAGGTATGAGCCAACAGTTTGTTTTACATCTTCTACAATGAATTTGTCTTTACAAATGGTTATATTTGGCTCTGTTTAGCATAATTGTGTGCACAAATGTCTCCTTTCTCCCTTCTTTGTCATTCCTTGAAAGAAAAAGTGAAAAAAGTGTTTGTTTATAGAAAGTTGGTAATAGCTTTGTTTGCATCTTCCATACTTGCACTTTCCATATCAATTTGCAATGAAAAGGGGGATTTTAGACAGTTATGGTTTGCATGCAGTTAAGACTTGAACTCAAGTTCTCTTTATCTTTTTAGTTTCTCTGGTCATTTTGAGAACTACTCGTTCCTTTTACGAGATTAAAGACATGGGTTTTATGTAGTTCAACTCATGTCCAAGTCCTTCTATGAAAGCTAGCAATTTGTTTTGGGTCGAACCCAAATGGAAAATTTTACACCTAGAGGTGTCCATGGTTTCAATTTCGTGTTTGAATAATAGTTTTCTCTATTTAAAGATGAGCACAAAATCAAACACATTTAGTATTGATTGTTTTCACACTCTTAGGTTTGACCCAAGTTGTTTTTCTGATTTAAAATTATGTGGTTGACGTGTTTTTCGACATGGGTTATGGCTGAGTTGAATCATGGATTTAGTGATTAGCTTGGGTTTATATAAATTGCATACAACTATTTCTTCAACATTTTGCCTTGCTATTGGATTTATTGTTCTTAAAAGAGGTGATAGGTTTGAACACTAATATGGTAATAAGCCTCACAAACTCAAACCTAGGTCATTGGAATCATAGACAGTCATGCCCTCTTCATTAGAAATGAGGTCTTTTGGCATTTTAAATTATGGTCATGAGTTAAAAGTTTCTCATGCATAAAGAAAGATTGGGTTTCACAGTTAATTCAAATTTGTTCGAACTAAGTCTAAGCATGACAGTTTTGAAAGAATAGGTTGCAAACTCATCTCTATAATTGCAACTATAGGCTCGTACTCGGTTCTTTTAGATTTGAACTTATGATGACATTTCCAATTGAGCTATGACTATTCCCCATGTTTCCCTCAGTTTAGTGCGAATTTTGGTTAAAACATTCTGAGTCTAACTGAGATTTGATCAAATGATACATGCATAAATTTTTGGTATAATTGGTTTATCATTTACTATTTGATAGCATGGAATGGTTGGAAATTCTTTTGTATACATAGTTGTGATGATAAGATTGACTTGCATATCTCTTATATTTGGACTGGCAACAATTGTAAACCTATCTCTCATGGTTTATGTTATTTTGGTTTATGATTATGGTGTAACAACATTATCAATTGGAAATAATTGAGGTCATATGTTAATAAAGGTCATTTCATAGCCAATAAGGAATGATTTTATGATTTTAAATTTTTTAATGATTGAGTTTTAAAGTTGTTATATGGACCTCAAACTTCTCCTTCATGTATTTCATTTTACATAAGTTATTCCCTTTTATTCCCACTCAAATAAAATCCATTCTACATGCTTCTCTCCCTTGCCCACGTAACTAAGAAAATATATCATTCAATTTGATGGATGATGATGATTTGAACAAAATGGTGTGGATTGGTTGTAATAATGATTTACTGGAAGATTTCAAATGGTTGGTTTTGATTTGGTTATGTCACTGGTAGTAAATATAGTCTTTGGCTGAGGACATTTGTAATGAAATTCATATGGATTGTTATATAGACTCATTATCCCTCATTAATTTCATTTTACATAAGTTATTTCCTTCAAACCCCATTCATTTAAATTTTTGTTTCCATTCTTACCTTGTCTATATAATTAAGATGAAGAGAATTTAAAAGAAACACAATATGAATGTATGACCAACATTATTAATTAGAGACAGAGTTTTATTACAGCATATATGAATGATTGAGAAACACTTGGGAATGATTTTGGTTGATTGGTATTATGATAAACACTTGCAGACATGTTTTGAAATAAAATTTGGACAATGTTCTATATGGAAGTAGTAATTATCATGTATGGATTTCAGACTTGGGTGTTGTTGAATGAATGTTTTTAGAGTTGTACTTTTGTCCTTGTTTTCACTTTCCCCTTCACTTCCCATTTGTGTTGCATGGTTGTGCTATGTCGGATCCAATTTAATCATGATGACAAATTGTGTTGGATGTTTTATCTTATTGTGTCTTATGCATGTATTAATTTGACTATCATGGATATAGATGAGCTTCTTTAGCAGGGGTAGCAACATAGGAGGGAATATAGGATGAAGAAGAAGATTGTCAAATACATTTTGGCAACCTAGGGGGCACAAAAAATTGAGGTTCTCTATTCACTTTGATGTTGACTCTGATGAATTTAAGTAGTTGATCCAAACTAGGCATTTAAATCTCGGTGGACAACATGCCTTGCCTCAACCCCAAGTACTTCTTAATTTTATATTGCAGCCTCACCTTGGTATTGTTAATGTTCTCGAAACACGTATGCAACCTCATAATGATGGATGGTGTAACATACCTATCAATCCTTCTTCTAGTGCCAATCAATGGCCCATTGATCCCCCTCCTTCTCCAATTCATACTACTGCCACTAATGCATATTTTCTTTATCCTCTAGTTAACCCAATACTACCAGACCATAATGTTGTTACAAACACATCAATACCTCCTCCTCCAAAAGATCACAAAACCACACCACATGGCTCTCAAGTTGACAAAGGAAAGCAACCAATTACCTCCACTAGCATGGCTAAGTCCTCTTCCTTTGCTCACTCTAAGATAAAATCAACATGCAATGGTAAGACAAGTTTAAATGATATGCATGCAAAGGTAACCCATCTGGAAGAAAAGAAGTCTCAATATGAGGACTTCATCACGAAAAGGGAAGATTTTTTCATAAAGAAATTCTCTACGCTATTTTGATTTTGTTTATTATGACATTTGACTATGACACTATTTTGGTTCAGATGGTAGAACCATGATATTTATTTTTGAAACTTTAAAATATCATGTTTAATTTATGGGAGATACAAGTGATTTATGCCATAGTGTTTTGAATGCATGTTATGGTATGCTATATGATGCTTATTTTTTATATTTGATGATTATATAATGGAGTGACAAGGAAAAGCTATAATTGATTTTGAAATAAAGGATGCATGATAGAGGGGACCCCACCTATTTAGTTATTATATTATTTATAAATTATCCTTATCATAAAGTTATTTGTCCTATTTATTAACTAAAGTTATTTAAATTAAATAACTAAAAGTAGTTCAACTACTTCGAGAACTACCTTTTAGAGAATAAAAGGAAGAAAAGAAGGACAAGGAAGACATGAGGAATATGAGAGAAATACTTATGATAAGGTTTGTTCTTGTTTCATATTGAGATTTCATTCTTTCATTCTTTCATTTTTTGAGTTTCTTTAAGATCTAAATCCTCTTGTTGACAACAATATCATTCTAAAGGTGGAAAAGAAGAAAGGACTAAGAAGCATTGATATTTGACATACTTTAAAAGATCATTCACTTCTTTTGGTAGCATGTGTAGTTTTATTAGAATCCTTGAATTAATTTTTAGTTCTTATTAAGATTATTTTGTAGAGTCAAGACTTGATGAGGTTGTGGCTTGGTTGATCCAATACATTTAAGTCTTGTTCATTTTTTTTTCAGACACTAGTTGTCTTTGTATGATTATTAAAATTCCATACCAGACTTTTAAGTCTGATTTTGGTCCTTACCATCGTAGGGGTTTGAAAATATGCATTTTGTTGTAACTCAGAAAATATATCATTAATAATAAAAAATATGGTTTATTCTCAATTAAGACTTGTGTTACGGATTTTCATATTGTATGTATTCTTTATTTCATTCATTTTAATTTTAAAATCATTCACATATAAACATTTTTTTTACATTGTTTTAGCAGACACACACAACTTGAAAATAACATCATGCCCAAGAACATATTTCTTGAGGGATGATTGATATTTTTGTATAGGTTGTAAACCCAGGGTAACATTCCCACCTATCTCACCTTAGCCTAGTGAGATTTGAAAATGCTTGAATGAGGACTTTCCATTCATTGCCTCAACAATACCTATGCCTCTCTTGTGTAATTTGAATTGCCTAGATAAGCTAGGGTTTGATTTTTTAGCGGTAGTCAATGGTGCACTTGAATGCTAATAGCTTCTAAATTTGTTAAACGAATAAGATCATGTGAAATTCTTAGTAGATGCTAAGTGGGTCTTGAGTCAAAATGAAGAGGATCAATCTTGTCTTAGTGAATTGATTTCCTACACTTCTATCCTTTATATCACATTAGTCCTCACATGAAATATATGCATAAATTATCAAAACCATTCAATATAAATGTTCATCACATTCATACTTAGTAATTAAAAAAAGATTGCATAAATAGACAAGAAAATGTCACAATAACCCCAAGGATTATTAAAAGGCATAAATGTTTCACATGAGGATCTAGGCTTAGGGAAAAATTCATCAAATTCTTATATAGGATGGGTTACATAAAATACAATATGGAGGCCCATCATTACCTTCCAGTTGGAGTTTTTGCACATACTTGTGCAATAAAATAGTCCCTCAAATCTGATCATTTATTTGCTTGATTCTCTTTCTCTGACTGTGGATTCCTACATATTGTTTGTTTGAATTTATAAGCTACAATATGGGTGATTTCATCCTTGCTATGATATATTTCTCTTAGTTCTATGTCATTCTATCTCTTTTTATCTTCTTCTTTATCCACCTCTCTTGTAGACTTCCAAGAGAGAATGGGATGGAGGAGCAATGTATATTTGAATATAAGTCTTATTTGGTTAAGCTTCATTATATTAAGAGTCTTAGTGTATAGGCTATCCCTAAAGAAATAATCTTTCAAATTAGATGGAGAGTGAGGCTCCATCTTTTTTATGCTATGTGGGACTTCTTCCCTCGTATTTTGGAAAAACTGCACTACTTTATCTTTTGAGCTCTTCATCACGACTTCATAGGGGGAAATTTCCCTCTTCTACTTCTCCTCAAGTATATGCACCAAATATGTGTTAGAATTCATCCTTATATGGTTTTTGAGTATTTCTTCAAGCCCAATGGCTTCATTCGTCACTCAAAGAGTATTGTTGTGTTATCCATTCTTGCACCAAGGAGAAAATTTTCCTACGTTGGACATCCCACACATAGGGAGTGGGACCATTTATAAGGATGAGGAATCACAAAATTGTGGATATAGAACTCATAGAGTTTATTATTATCTTCTTCATTGCATTATTGATATGCCTTTGTGAATTATTTCTGAGTGTCCAACTCATTAGGGAGGCTCTTGGAAATATGAACCAATTGATACTTGAGTCATTTTTCTTTGAGGAATAAGGTGTATGTTTTTACAAGAGGCTTGCAAGAGAGAATTTCTTATGCCACTTCAATGGTATTATGGAAAACTATTTCTAGTTCCTCAATTTTATCGACTTTATCTTAAACCTTCGTTCTATATTTTTCCAATGTTATTTTTGAACCCTCATCCTCATTCTCTAGATATTTCCTATCATCCAAATGTTGTATATTAAATGTTAGAAATTTTAATGTAAGTCCAAAATATATTGCTCATATTTTGATTAGCAGTCTTTTGTAGCTTAATTTCTAACTATCTTTTGTCTTCTACAATTATCTTCCACCTTTGGGATTCTACCCTAGCTTATTCCAACTGGGAAATGAGGTCCTTTATGCTAGGTTCATCCTTCTCAGTATGATTTCCTTGATTATATTGTCGCAAATCCTTTGTTGGTATAGAGGATATGTCCTCCTCAATGCCTATGGAAAGTGTGTGTTATGTTGGACATATTGTCATTGATGTCAACAACCCATGTCACTATGATGTGATGATGAATTGTTATGAACAACATGCAGAGGACTCTACCAAAATCTCAGAAGGGAAAGTGCATTGCAATGATGATGAGTTGTTATAAAAAAAATATAGAGGAATCCATCAAAAATCTTAGAAGGGAAAGCGCATTGAAGAAACACGGTCAGTATTGAAATCCCCATAGTAAAACTACAAAAAGAATCAAGGGATAATCTTGTCAACTGATGTAGATTTCGGGAAAAACCAAGACCATCAGATATGGGAGTTACAGAGGAGGACCTTCGGATCAAACATCTGATTAAGTCCTAACCGGCGGATCTCAGTAAGGGAAGATCAACAATAGGGAACCATTGTGGGATGAAAGGATTGATTTAAACGATTGCGTAAGTTTCGGTTCTAAAATCATCCACGATCGTTGATCGACCAGGGGAGCATTCTCGCCCGTTAGATGAAGTCAAGGTTTAATTGGGGAATCTCACTTTGAGAAAATTGAGAATTGGGAACGAATAACCCAAAGTCTCGAAGGTTGAAATAAATCTGGACCATTGATCTAAGAGTTGATCACAGTCGTTGATCAAGGATTCACGAGATCCTAAAATAGCCGAAATCCCGACAATTGTTGAATCGTGTTAGGATTTTCGTGCCAAAGATGGACCGTTAGATGAATTCAAGTTGCTCGAGTTTTATTCGGGGAATCTCACTTCTGGAGAATTGAGAATTGGGAATGGATAACCCAAAGTCTTGAAGCTCAAAATGAATCTAGACCATTGATCTAGAACTGATCACAACCATTAGATCTAGGAGGAGGATATGTGCCACGACAGGAGATCCACATCAACAGACCATGTCAGTAAGGAAACGTGGCACAATCATATGGTCAAAAGTTTCTAGGTCCAATTTTCACTTTAAGGTTACGTGAGTCATGAATCTGAGTGACATGTGGCAATCACTCAGCCAGTGCCAAGTCAGCAGTGATGTCAGCAAGTTATGTTACTCCAAGAGTTTGTCCTTCGGGGGAAACCAAAAACTACCCGAAGCACCGAAGGCCAAATTCAATGATAACCATTTATCTAAGATCCTCCAAGATGAATCATGACCATTAGATCAAAACATGATGTAAGCTCTCCCATTTGACCACTTCAACACTAACCAACTCCGGTGGAAATTGGAACAACAATTACCTGAACCTTCAAAGTCCCGAAGTAAATAGTGGTCGTCCATCTCAACCTTTTATTAAGTCACAACCGTCAGATTAAGTAGTGGAAGGACAAGTAATTATTGAATATAGACCATTGATTTTGTTATGGGATTCATGCTAACCATTGGGTCAATCCTTATGAGAAGTGAACGAGAACCATCCACTCAACTGCAGATCAAGTCATGGTCGTCGATCTGTTAGAAACCCCTAGACAAGACATGATAGTCCATCTACAGAAGAACATATATCGACCATCCTATCTACTTAGGTGAAATGTACTCCGAAAGGTTGAAAGATTGTAGAGGTTGGAAGTCTGGAAGTCTCGAAGTAAATAATGGTCGTCCATATCAATGTTTGATTGAGTTACAACCATTGGATTAAGTGGTGGAAGGATAAGTAAGGATCAAAGATATACCATTGATTCAGTTCCAGGAATCACGCCAACCATTGGATCAACCCTTATGAGAGGTAACCACTTTAGAGAGTTGAAACTCTAGAATATTGGATGAGAAAGAAAATCACCTGAAGGTCGAAGTACAAGAGGACTAGGTTCCAGCTCCCGATCATGGGTTATGAACACACAAGCCACGAGGTGTTGGGTACACTGCTTGATTAATAATACTGTGGTTTTGCGCTATTGGTCATATGTAAATGGTTTGAAGGAAGAACCTCTGCAGGATTCGATTTCTGCAAACATTTGTAGAGACATGGAATCGAATTAAAATAAATTGATCCATAGCTATGATCGATTTATGAAAATCACTCTCACTGAATTAACATCCTTCACAATGGTGTTTGAATAATAATAAATATTGTTGTTAATTTAAAATGAAGAGGTGTGATGGTCCAAACAAAGGGACATAATGCTTCATAGCTCACACCAGTTGGAAGAGTATATAAACAAGAAAGAATGGTGAGAAGAAAGTGTCTTTGTAGTCCATATCAGAAGATCAAAACAATAATAGAGTCCAAGAAGAAGAACTGATAATTCTAATGAAGTGAGGGTGGAAGGGAGGAGCACGAAAGGATTCATACCCTTTAAGTGTAATTTAAGGGAGTTGGTGCTTCCTGGGGTTGGTGCCCTAAAGACAAGGGAGTTAGTGCTTCCTAGGGTTGGTTCCCTAAAAATAATGGAGTTGGTGCTTCCTAGGGTTGGTGCCTTAAAGACAAGAGAGTTGGTGCTTCCTAGGGTTGGTGCCCTGAAGAAGGGGATTTGTGTCTCCTAGATTTGGTGCTCTAAAAAGGATTGGTGTCCTTCACTATTCTTCATAAAAGCCTTGTAATTCCTATTAATTATATTTATATAATTGATTTTGCAAACAAGTCTATTGTTGATCTATTGTGGTAATTAACAAAATATAAAAGTAACTTATAATTGTTGAAAAAGTGTAATATTGATTCACCACCCCCCCGTCTCTCAGTATTCCAACAATTGGTATCAGAGCGGGTGCCTTCAACACAGTATAAACAACTAGAAGGTAGATCTTGAAGATGGATCAACAAGAGGGAATGTCTAACAACAAAGAACCATTGTTCAATGGAGGTGGATATGCTCTATGGAAAATAAGAATGAAAATCTTCATGTTGGCTCTTGGTTTGAATATCTGGAAATCTGTTGTAGATGGTTACACTACACCAACTACTCCACCCGAAGATGTTGCAGGAAAGAAAATCTTCGATGACAACTCAAGAGAAGTTAATGCAATTCTAGGAGGGTTGAAAAATTATATATGTGTGAAGGTTATGCATTGTAAGTCAACCAAATAAATCTGGGACAAATTGGAGGTTGTATATGAAGGAGATAGAAAATTCAGGGAAGACAAACTATATACCTATAGAACTCAATTTGAAAATCTGAAAATTAAAGAAGAAGATAACATTGTTGAATACCTTCATAGGGTAGATGAGGTGATTAATTCAATCGGAGCAGCATGAGAAGAAATTAAAAATAAACCCATTGTGCAAAATATACTAAGGTCATTACCTATGAGATATGTTGCCAATATTTCTACAATTGAAGATAGGTCTGATCTTGACACACTCGTAGTTGATCAACTTCATGGAATTTTTACTGCATATGAAATGAGAATAGAGAATGGTAAATCATCCAAAAGAGAAACAACATTTACAACATCTAAAACAAAGATGAGGCAAGATCAAAAGACCAATGATGAGTTGTCATATATATTTGATGAGGAAACTGCCAACTTCATAAAGAAACTCAAGAAAGGGACATGGAAATACAAAGGGAAGGTTCCTCTAATGTGTTTCAATTGTGGAAAAATTGGACACTTTGCCAATAAATGTCCCCATCCTAAGAAGGAGGAAAGTGATGATGAAAGAACCTTCAAAAATCAGAAGAAAAGCAACACTAATAATAAAAAGAAGTTCTACAAGAAAAAGAAAATGTTCTTTACCCAAGAAGACAATAACTCGTCAGAAGAAAATGAAGAAGACGAACCAGAGCTTCTATTTATGGGAATAAAAACTCAAGATGATAAACATTCAGAAGATGAAGAAGAAGATAACTTCGAAGAAGAAATCCTTAGTGTAATTGAAGAACTAAGAAAAACTAAACAACAAAACAGGGTGCTAAGGGAAGAGCTTCTAGAGATTAAAGAAGCTACTAAATCAAGAGAGAGGGAAGTTTCCAAAACCCTCAAAGATTCAGAACATTCCATCAGTGATTTGAAGTCTCAGCTCCTCGAAGCTAATAAAATTGAAGAAGTCATTTTAAAACAACTTAATGATAAAAAACAAGTATGTGAGAAATTAGAAGCTAAGATTAAGCTGTTAAAAAGTGAAATTGAGAAAGAAAAGAAGGGATCACAATTTGGAAATAGTTCAAAAATCTTGGATAAAATTCTCAGTACTCAAAGGTCACCAAACAACAAGACTATTTTGGGATACACTCAAGACTCAACTTCTACATAACAAGGACCTGTCAAGAAACCAATCAGTTATGCAAATTCTCTGAAAAACTCATTAAAAAAAGAAGATAATAAGGAAAAGATGATACCACTGAAAACTGTTACACATAAACATAAATCAATACTTCCTACTAGAGAAAAAGATGATAAGAAAAACACAATCATCAGAAGGAATCCCCCTAAATATCTATTTATTGGATATTGTTACTCTTGCAATAATTTTGGACATAAGGCAGTACATTGCAAAGCTTGTGGAAAAAACAATCATAGAAATGTCCAAAGATATAAGAACAATAAGTACAATAAAAAGAAGAGAAACTATAACTCTTTTTCTCCTTTGCAAGACTTAAATAGTGAATTCCAAAAATGCAACAACTCTGGTCATAAAACCAGTGAATATAGATTGTCAAAATATGATAAAAGACAAATATTTCCCATAATAAAAAAGAATGGAAAAAAAATAAAACATAGTGCAATGTAGCCTTATATGCAAGAAATCAAGGATGACAATGATATATAGACAGTGGATGTTCCAAACACATGACTGGCGATCAAAGTAAATTTCTCAAGTTAAATAAGAAAGGAAAAGGAAAAGTAACTTTTGGAGATAACATGTCAGCCAAGATACCGGGAAAAGGCACTGTCAGTTTAGGAAATAATAAAACCAAAGCAGAAGATGTACTTCTGGTAGAAAATATCAAACCAAATCTCCTAAGTGTAAGTCAGACATTTGATCAAGGTCACATACTTACTTTTGATTCTCGAAAATGTGAGATCAGAAAAAAAGACACTGGAAAGTTGGTGGGGGTTACACCAAGAACATCTAGCAATCTGTACCTCCTTAATATAGATGAAGAAGAAAAATGTTGTTTAAGCCAAGTAGATGAAATATGGCTATGGAATAGAAGTTTGGGACATTTAAGCTTTGGCAACTTGATTAAATCCAATGAGAAAAAGGTATTTAGGGACCTGCCAAAAGTGATTAAGCCTTCAGATTCTATTTGTAAACATTGTCAAATAGGAAATCAAACAAGATTTAGGTTCAAAACAAAAGAGCATTCCACAACAAAACCATTAGAGCTTATTCACAAAGATCTATTGGACCAACCAGAACCAAAAGTACTTATGGTGAACAATATTTTATGTTGATTGTTGATGATTACACAAGATTGACCTAGGTATTCTTTCTAAAAGAAAAATTAGAAGCCTTTGAGAAATTTAATATATACAAAGTCCTTGTAGAAAATGAAATAGATCTAAAAATTACATGTATGAGATCAGACAATGGAGGAGAATTCACTTCTAAAGAGTTCATTCAATTCTATGAAAATCATGGTATCAAAAGACAGTTTTCAGCTCCTAGGACTCCTCAACATAATGGAGTGGTAGAAAGGAAAAAACATAATAGTTCAAGAAGCTACAAGAACCATGCTAAATTAAGCCAAGATTCCAGGAAAATTCTGGAGAGATGCAATCTACACAACAATCCACATACTTCATAGAGATCAGTTGAGACCCAACCATGACAAAACCCCTTATGAATTATGGTTTGGAAGGACAACATTTGTAAAACACTTTAGAACTCTTGGAAGTAAATGTTACATAAAAAATGATGAAGATAACCTAGGAAAGTTTGATCCAAGATATGATGAAGGAATATTCTTAGGATATTCATCCAATAAGAAAGCATATGGATGTTATAATATTATACTAGTAAATATAGTGGAAAGTGCCAATGTAAAGATAGATGATCTAAAAAAGAGCATATCCCAAGGCATTGATAAAAAATCTCAACAAGAAGATGATGATGTAGAATCTCAGCAGGAAGATGATGATATAAAATATCAGCAAGAAGATGATAATAATGAAACACATGAAAATGGACCACATACTGATGAAGAAGACAATGAAGAAACACCCTTGCCAAGAGATCCATAAAAAAGAGTTCAAAAGAATCATCCCGAAAACCATATTATTGGAGATAAAAGTGCATGAGTAGAAACAAGAAGGAAACTTGATTTTGACTAAGAACAAGTAATGTTATCCCTAATAAAACCTAATTAAGTTAAAGAAGTTGCCAAAAGTAAAGATTGGATAAAATTAATGAATGAATAAATATACCAAATGGAGAAGAATCAGACTTGGGAACTAGTTCCAAGACCCAAGGACAAGAATGTGATAGGAACCAAGTGGATCTTCAAAAATAAACTAAATGAAAATGGAGAAATTATAAAAAACAAATTCAGATTAGTGTGCAAAGGATATTCCCAAGTGGAAGGCATTGATTTTGAAGAGACTTTTGCTCCAGTAGAAAAACTTGAGGCCATTTGAATGTTCTTGGCATTTGCATGCTTCAGAAATTTCAAAATCTATCAGATGGATGTTAAGTCATCATTCCTTAATGAAACACTAGAAGAATAAGTTTATGTTGAGAAACTAAAAGTATTCATGTTATCAGAAAATCAGGACTATGTGTGCAAGATTAAAAAGGCCCTGTATGGTCTTAAACAAACCCCCAGAGCATGGCTCTCTAAGCTTGAACAGTACCTACAAAAACAATGATATAAGAGAGGGACTACTGACAACAACCTATACATTGAAATTGAGGATAAAAAAAAGATTGTTGTGGTGGTATATGTAGATGACATCATATTTGGGAGTAATCTCACTACACTAAGAAGAAAAATTGCATGCAAAATGAAAGAATAGTTTGAAATTTCTATGCTGGGAGAACTGTCATTTTTCTTAGGTTTACAAGTAAATCAAACAGAGAATGGAATATTCGTTTCCCAAACCAAATATATCAAGGAAATTCTAAAGAAATTTCAAATGGAAGACAGTAAACCTATGAGTACTCCCATGGTCACTGGATGTAAACTAAGCCTAGAACACGACTCACCAAAAGTGGACCAAACGATGTATAGATCAATGGTTGTAAGTTTGCTCTATTCAACAACAACAAGACCTGACATCATGCAAGATGTAGGACTCATGGGGAGATTTCAATACGCACCTAAAGAAACTCACTTAAAAGAAGTAAAAAGAATATTCATATACCTTCAAAGCACCCGAGAACTTGGATTATGGTATCCAAAAGATAAAGACTTCAATCTAACTGCATATACTGATGCAGATTGGGCTGGTAGCATAGATGATAGGAAAAGCACCAGTGGGGGAGCATTTTTCTTAGGAAAAATTATGGTAGCATGGTTAAGCAAGAAACAAAAATCCACATCACTCTCTACAACAAAGGCATAATACATTGTTGTTGCATCCTTTTGCACACAAGTTCTTTGGATCGAGCAAACTTTAGATAAACTACAAATAATTTATAATAATCCCATTACTATTAACTGTGATAACACTAGTGCCATAAGTATCTCTCAAAATACATTCATGCATTCTAAAACCAAACACATCCCAATTAGATACCATTTCCTAAGAGATCGGGTTACCCAAAAAATAGTTAAAATAGTGTATGTAGACACCAAAGAACAGATTACAGACATTTTCACAAAACTCTTGCCCATAAGTGCTTTTGAAAATCTTTGATAGAAATTAGGAGTAATTCAAAAACCTTATTAAAAACCATAAAAAACGTATCAGAAGGGGCACATGCTCAGGGGGAGCATAGCCACAGAGGGAGCTAAGAAATATCCCCTCTGCCAATGTTGTCAAAGGGGGAGTAAATTGATAAGGGCAGAAATTTCAAAAAGAAAAAAAGGTTGCCATCATGCCAAAGGGGGATATTGTTGGACATATTTTCATTGATGTGTTGTCATTGATGTCAATAGTTGATGTCACTATGATGTGATGATGAATTGTTATGAACAAAATGTAGAGGACTCTACCAAAATCTCAGAAGGGAAAGGGCATTGCAATGATGATGAGTTGTTATAAACAACATATAGAGGAATATACCAAAAATCTCAGAAGGGAAAGTGCATTGCAGAAACACGATCAATATTGAAATCCCCACAGTAAAAATACAAAAAGAATCAAGGGAGAATATTGTCCACTGATGTAGATTTTGGGACAAACTAGGATCGTCAGATCTGGGAGTTACAGAGGAGGACCTTCTGATCAAGAATTTGATTAAGTACTGACCATCAGATCTCAATAAGGGTAGATCAACAAAGGGGAACCATTGCGGGATGCAAGGGTTGAGTTAAACGATTGCGCAAGTTTTAGTTCCAAAATCATCCTTGATCGTTGATCGACTATGGGAGCATTCTCTACCATTAGATGAAGTCAAGGTTTAATTGTGGAATCTCCCTTAGGGAAAATTGAGAATTGGGAACGAATAGCCCAAAGTCCTGAAGGCCGAAATAAATCTAGACCATTGATCTAAGAGATGATCACAACCGTTGATTAAGGATTCACGAGATCCCGAAATAGCCGAAATCCCAAAAACCGTTGGATCGTGTTAGTATTTTCACGTCAAAGATGGATCGTTAGATGAATTCAAGTTGCTCGAGTTTTATTTGGGGAATCTCACTTTGGGAGAATTGAGAATTGGGAATGGATAAACCAAAGTCCTGAAGGCCAAAATGAATCTAGACCATTGATCTAGAATTGATTATAGTCGTTAGATCCAGGAGGAGGATATGTGTCACGATAGGAGATCCACATCAACATACCACGTCAGCAAGGACACATGGTGAAATAATATGGTGACAAGTGTCTAGGTCTAGTTGGCACTTTAAGGTTACGTAAGTCACGAATCTAAGTGACACATGGCAGCCACTCGGCCAGTGCTAAGTCAACAATGACGTCAGCATGTTACGTCACTTCGAGAGTTTGTCCTTCGAGGGAAACCAACAACTACCAGAAGCATCGAAGGCCGAAGTCAATGATAACCATTGATCTAATATCCTCCAGGATGAATCATGACTGTTAGATCAAAACATGACGTAAGCTCTCCCATGTTGACCACTTCGAAGCTGACCAACTCCAGTGGAAATTGGAACAAAAATTGCCCGAACCTCCGAAGTCCCAAAGTAAATAGTGGTTGTCCATCTCAACCTTTTATTAATTCATAACCATCAGATTAAGAAATTGAAGGTTAAATAAGGATTGAATCTAGACCGTTGATTTGGTTCTGGGATTCATGTTGACCATTGGATCAATCCTTGTGAGAAGTGAACGATAACCGTCCACTTAACTGTAGATCAATTCATGGTCGTTGATCTGTTAAAAACCTATGGACAAGCTAGGATCGTCCATCTATGGAAGAACATATATCTACCGTCTGATCTACTTTGGTGAAATGTACTCTAGAAGGTTGAAATATTGCAGAGGTTGAAAGTCCCGAAGTAAAGAATGGTCATCCATCTCAATGTTTGATTAAGTCATGGTCTTTGGATTAAGTGGTGGAAGGATACGTAAGGATCAAATATAGACCATTGATTTGATTCCAGGAATAATTTCAACCATCGGATCAACCCTTGTGAGAGGTAACTACTTCAGAGAGTTGAAACTCTGGAAGATTGGATGAGAAATAAAATCGCCCGAAGGCTGAAGTACCGAAGGACTAGGTTCCAACCCCCGGTCATGGGTTACAAACACATAAGCCATGAGGTGATGGGTACATTGATTAATTAATAATCTCGTGGTTTTGTGCTATTAGTCACATGTAAATGGTTTGAAGGAAGCACCTCTGCAGGATTCGATTTCTGCAAACATTTGTAGAGACATGGAATCAAATTAAAAGAAATCGATCCATACCTATGATTGATTTATGAAAACAACTCTCACTGAATTAATGACCTTCACAATGGTGTTTGAATAATAATAATAAAGATTATTGTTAATTTAAAATGAAGAGGTGCGATGGTCCAAACAAAGGGACACAATGCTTCATAGCTCACACCAGTTGGAAGAGTATATAAACAAGAAAGAATGGTGAGGAGAAAATGTCTCTGTAGTGCAGATCAGAAGATCAAAAAACAACAACGTCCAAGAAGAAGAACTGATGATTCTTATGAAGTGAGGGTGGAAGGGAGGAGCACGAAAGGATTCATATACTTTAAGTGTAATTTAAGGGAGTTGGTGCTTCCTAGGGTTGGTTCCCTAAAGACAAGGGAGTTAGTGCTTCCTAGGGTTGGTGCCCTAAATACAATGGAGTTGATGCTTCCTAGGGTTGGTGCCTTGAAGAAGGGGATTTGTGTCTCCTAGAGTTGGTGCTCTAAAAAGGATTGGTGTCCTTCACTATTCTTCATAAAATCCTTGTAATTCCTATTAATTATATTTATATAATTTATTTTGCAAACAAGTCTATTGTTGATCTATTGTGGTAATTAACAAAATATAAAAGTAACTACTAATTGTTGAAAAAGGGTAATATTGATTCATCCCCCCCCCCTCTCAATATTTCGACATGTTCAACAATATCCAAATTTTCTGCTACTTGAAACTTGGTCCTTGACCTTGTGGATCTACTTTGTTACCCTCCTAGTGGGCTCCTATAGTAATTTTGATGAGATTCCTATGTGGTGTGCCCATCTAGGACCTAGTAGTAGCAATGTCCCTATCTATTTCCTCTATTTTAGTAGACAATTCTTTTTATGCCTCCTTTATGTTTGTCTTTTTGTGTGTTCTCTTGTTTTTTCCCATACTCGCCTTACCTCCAGTATTTTTGTTCTTCCTATATTTTGTTTTGGTTGTCACTTAGCTTGGATCAAGTTGTAGGGCCAAAAAATATTCTTTGCTAATGGTTAAGAATTTATCCCCGGTGATTTGGCAAGTTTTACCCTCCAATGCATCACATACAATCAGCTTAATAATCCCATGATGGGCTAATGCATCCAACTTTCATGCTTTCACTTTAGAACTCATTTCTCTAAGAAATTATAGCAAATAATAAAGAATGCTCAAGTTCTTTTTAGGTTGTTGATAGTAAAAAAGTCTTAATTGATGTAACAATCCGAAGTGAAATGCATAGACCATGGTATTTCTTTCCTCACAATTTATGTATTTCATTATGTGCAAGACCACCTCATCCCATGGTGAGGGAGGGATCTCTCTTTTAATACCATTCTTGTTTTGTTCCAAAGTTTCATAGGAACGAAGAAAACTTTTTTTTTTTTTTTCGTATAATGTTGGTTGCATTTCCTCCTTGTCCCATGGAAACACCACAGGGAGTCCTATAACCCTCACCAACATGGTTTCATTGATTTGGATACCCTTAACTATGGTTTTGTATTCTACTTCCTCCAGGTTATGGAAATTATTTGCAGATACAAGGGAAATATCATCATCAAACTCTTGAATCCTGTTGAAGTATTCCAACCAATTAGATTTTTGGAATACATCAACCACTTCATGGTTGGAATACAATTTATAAGGGTCTGTAGGTTCTCTTCTATTGAGGCCAACCAAAATCTTAGTAGTTGACCATGATTTTATGCTAGATGTTATTTTTTTCTTGGGATCTACCTCACTTTGCTTATTATTCTAATAGTATAAGCAAGAATCCTATGCCTCTTATTATTCTACCTCTAGGCTTAATCCATTCCTAACTCATAAAAAAACAAATATGATGCTTCATATGCTGCTCTAAGTGACATTCTTGTTTAATCATTCTTTTGATATATTCTTTTATTTTTTAGAAGGAAAAAAACTTAGGCAAGACACTTACTTCTTTCCTCAACTGTGGTGGTGGGATTTTCCTTGGTCTCTGCTTCCTTTTTAATTTCTCCTTGCAAGTCTTCCTTATTCTTTATCTTGGGATTTTTCAACGATTCATATTTTCTCTAGTAAACTTAGACTTAAATTTTTCCTATTGAATCTATACTCTTTAACCTTTCCTCTAGGACACTCTAACCTTTTTCCTTATCTTTAGGTTAACTTGGGTTATTTAAATTCTTAGACTCTTCAATGAACTCAATCACTATGATTCAATCATTTTAGGTTTTGAGTTTTGGAAATGTAGACTTAGACTATTTACCTTATCTAGAGGTTAAACTTAGGCTCTATGATCCAGGTGGATATCGGTGGCCACCCACCTTTTCCGACTGGCTCAAAACAGTTTTCTGGCAATTTTGGCAATTTACTATTTTTAGCAGGTTTTAACTTCCGGGGCCATTTTGAGGGCCTAAATGAAGGTTTTTTGAGA